>VZSZ01011271.1:271813-307723 GCA_013398815.1 Ibidorhyncha struthersii | reverse complement strand
TCCAGTGAAACAGGAGGCTTCCCACAGCTGCGGATCCTTCCTTTCCATCTGCTCCTGCACCCTTCAGGTCAGACTGCAATGAGTGGACTGAGGTCTCCTGGGCTGCTGGGGCTGGTGCTCTTAATGCTGTCGGCAGGATATTGCAAAGAGAAAACCGACTCCGCAGATCTGAAGGACAGGCAAAGTCTCTTAAATCTGATCATGGAGATCATTCAGGAACTGAAAAGGTACCACCTGGAGAAGGACAGTGGGGTGCAGTACTTCTCCAAGCACGACTATAACTTAGATCGAAGGGAGGTGGCCGACTACGGAGGGTACCAGGATGAGCAGAGAGTTGGTAAGTCACAGTCCATGGCTTAGGAGATCTTTTCTTTTCTGTAGGGTGCCTTGGTGAATCAGACATCACATCAGGTTACTAATTTTATATCAAGAACTCACCGCTGAAAATACCTGCAGATTCCCCTTGGTATCAGAAACTGACACAGATGGCAAATTTGGAATAGAAAAATCCATTCACATCCCAGAGTCTCTTACTCTTTGGATAATGTACTCGACTGAAAGTCTGACTTCATGTGTGTTGGCTTTGAACAAAACTTATTAATAAGGGAAAAGACTGAAATAGGCTGAGATCAAAGAAATAAGGGATGAAAACGCTCTTTTTCCTGGAAGTTTACCACTTTCAAAGATGCGCTTGGTTTAACTGTTTCTTGGGAATGACCCTAGCAAGAATTCCCCTGCAGGACTACAGTATGTCCTTGTAGATCTCACATCTAGGAGTCTTTCCTGCAGCTCAGGTTCGTTAAACTTTTCTCCCTGCCTGTTAGTCCCTTTTGTACTCCAGAGGTAGGAGCTTTGAAATACTGGGGAGCTGAAACAGAGTACTGCCCCGTTGCTGTACAAGCTACGACTACTTTGGGACACCCCTGCAGTCCTCCTCCTGCTCATTGGAATGGCTCTTCTCTAACCTCCAGTGAAAGCCCAGGTTGGTTTGTAGGAGGTTCAGGGTTGCATAGAGCAGCGTGGAAGCAGTCGTAGCGACCCACGCGGTGATGGATAGTTAGTGCTCAGTTCTGTGATGTACTTCTGTGCATCCAGTTGAAACTTGACTTGGCTTCTCCTGCTGCCGTGTCTAATTTACTGTTCACTTGCACTCCCAGACCCCTCCAGCATTACTGCTGCTCATTTTACCCCTCCTACTGAAAGTGACTTTCTGAATATTTTCCAGCAGATGTCTACTCACCTTTTTTTCCAAACCGGCTTTCATTTTGCTAGTATGCTATTTATTTTGCTGTTATTGATCTCATAAAGCTTCATTGTACCTTTTCTTCGTTCTCATTCATATTCAAATATACTCATGATTTGCGTTTGTTGGTGGTTGTCATGAAAATGTTACTTCTCCATCTGGGTGATTAATGAATATACAAAGGAAGACAATTTTGTTCCACTTAAGATCAGCAGAGTGAGAACATTTTGTTTTATAAATGTTGAAAAGTTAAGGAAGGCAGACTAAGCAGGGAACCCCGATCTGCACAACTCTAAAGCTCAACGTGGAACATGGGCATAGCTTTTGGCCACCCTACATCAGCATGTCGGTGCGAAACATCTGGTTTGTGCTGAACAGTTACCTATGTAAGTAATAAACCCACTCCAGAGCAGATTAGTTGGTTGGGGCGTCAGTGACTCCTAAGGAGGATTTTTCATTCTGTTATTATAATGGAGTTATTCCCAGCAACTCTGAAAAGGAACTACTGCTTAGTCTTTCATTTCAGTGTTGGCATCACTTTCCCAGTGAGCCTGTCCCACGGGAAATTTCTGAGTGAAGCATGTGTGTTTTTAATGCTCTTCATGACATAATTAGGTCAAATATGATAAGGTCAATTTTACTTACACTGACTAAAGTTAGAAGTAAATGAAGAATGACTTTCGAGAAGTGTCTAACCTCACAAGTGAATCAGATCTGGATGGAAATGCTCTCTGCTTTATATCTGATGAGAGGTGCCAGGGGAATGAAAAAGGCTGCTCCGGCATTTATGGTCAAATAAATAAAGCACCATGTAGTGTATCATGCACAATCAGCACTAAGCTATCAGCATAGGGTTCGTAACGGAAAGCAATCAAAGATAGCTGTAAATCAGGAAGGCACAAGCAAGGGTTAGGGCTAAAATGGATTTCAGTAAACCAGTTTCGTTTTGCCGTCTGCTGAACACAAAACGCAAGGCGGTAAACCACAAACGCAGGGAGCCAGAAGAGAGCAATTTGCTTGGGATCATTTCCTGTGAATTTTATTTACTGCTGGGGGGGGGGGAAGATTCCTGTAAGGACATCAGTCCGGTTTCATGATTACAGCAGGATAGTGCTTGTACAAACATACTTGTGACAAAAGAGTGGATACATTTGCATAGGAGAATTAGAAGACACAAAACCAAACTTGAATATATCTTTGGGTCTTTACCATTAGCGGAATATGCCATTTCTGAGGAACCATGATGTAAAATTTCTGGAAGAGTTTAAATCTAGGTAAACTTTATAATGTAATTCATAGAGAGCTAAAATCTGACTCTTAGTTAATTGTCATCATGGTTAATGACTGCACACCTAACAGACATTACTCGTTTCATCACCACAGGGTGTTTCACAGTGCATTTTACAGTGGCTTCTTATGTAAAACAAAGGCTTGCAATTTGGTCTTCTGTATGCAAAGGACTTTGGAGCTCTGTGCATCTGTCAGATGTAGTGGGATGTTTGCTGGACAGAGTTTATTCCCTTTCCTCATACTACGCTTGGCCAGCATAGTTCCAGTGCAGCAGAATGACTATTCTTTTTTCTGTCCAACAGAAATAGTTCCCAGAGATCTGAGGATGAAAGACAAGTTCTTAAAGCATTTAACAGGTATGTTTTAATTTTGCATTGGAATCCATCATTTCACATACATACCATAAGTAAGCTTCACTACTTTTCCTGTGAGCTGTGCTGATTCATAACTTACTTCTTCTTTATATTTCAGGTCCACTGTACTTTAGCCCAAAGTGTAGTAAACACTTTCATCGGCTTTATCACAATACGAGGGACTGCACCATCCCAGCATGTAAGTGCCAAAAGCAGAAACTTTCATAAAGCAACAGAAAACTCTAAAATTATAATAGCTCTATGAAGTACCAGTAGTGATACAATGTTAGAATACATTCCTTGCAATGAAGAATGTGGAGTGCTCTAAAACATACCAAGGACACTTTACAGTGTTGCTAGAACAGCATCAGCATTACAGTGAGGAAAATGAAAACACAACTTTTTCACTGCAAATACACCGTGTAGAATGACTGTAAGCACAGCGTCCTTAGGTACTGATGTATATGCCTCTTTGGTTCCAAACCAAAGGTCTTTGCTTTTCATAGGAACACATGACTCCTCTCGCAAACCTCTCGTATGTCATTTCTAGTGCTGCAAATTCAAGGTAGCATCAGAAATCCAGGTGGGGCTATTTCCTTTTCATTGATTTTTGACTGTTCAGCTACCAATCTACCAGTGATGTTGACAGTGAATCTTTGCAGCCCTTGTCTTCAGTGAATTACAAAAATGTAACTTCCTAAGGCGTAGTAAAAAAAAAAAAAAAAGAAGTGCTGACGGTCACAGATAAGCACATTCAGCTTATGATAGCTCATCAGTGTTAGCAGCACAGAGAATTAAAATCCAAACATTGTCACTTATCAGTCAGTAGCTGTGACTCCAGATTCATACAGAGGTGGACCTGTTGAGTAAGCAGATGCTATTTTAGTACAGCCTTTTCAGAATGGAAGCACACTTTATTTTACTTGTCTGAGGTCAACCAGTTGGGTCAGTAGCAGAGCTGGGAATAGAAACAAGAGTTACAGATTCCAAGTTTCAAGTATTAATAAATATTTCAGCCCAATATATTTTAAAGGCATATTTGGTAAGAATTGCAGACTTTTTCCCTGTTCGTAAGACTTCGGGTTAGGAATACCTTCGAAAGATACGGATTTATAGATAATGGCCAACCAGATCATGTTCCATTTACATGGATGGAGATGGAAGTTGTTCGTAACTAGTCTGTTTTGAACAAGCAAATGGTCATATTACCTTTTTCATAAGGATCACAACACAAACATCATTTGACTCAGCACTAATGAGTACTCCAAGCTGTGAAGCTAAAAACTAGTTGGTATTAATGTCTGAATTAGCCCTTTCCTCCTGACAGGTGACATACCCACCAACATAATGTCTAGATAATGGGGGGATAATTTGTATGAATGGCAATTATAACATATCTATGCTGTGAGTTAGGGATTGTTAACGTTGCATCTCTAGGAAACATTAGATATAGTTACTCATTAATGAAATAATGCCTAACGAGTATGAACATCAGTCACTGGACTGGACTGACCAGCATCTCCTTAAAGTAACTTTCTTCTAGGAGAATGAGGTAAACAACCTGCTTTAACTCTTCATGCACAGTATGATGTTTCTTTGTGATAATATCCTGATTTCAGGTAATACAGTTTATTCTATGTAGAAATTCAAAGGCCAAACAACAAAGAAATTAGAAATACCTATGATGCTGCAGCACGGGGGTAGTCAGTAGAAAAGCATTTAGTTGGCATACCTTCTAGTGCTTCGTACAGAATAGTAGCATTGGCACATAAAAAGTAATTTACTATGCTGTCTCTCCATAACTTTCATGAAATTTACTTTGTTTGCCATGTTAAAGAAAAAAAAATCCTGATTAATTTTGTCATTTTGCATTGGTTCTGTCCCTTATTATGAATGCACCAAAAAGCAGAAGGTACCTAAAATAAGAACTTACTAACAATAGGACCACTGTAGAAAAAACAATTTTACTAGTTTTAAGATGAAACTTGATACAGTTATGAATGAATTTATATGATGTGATCACCTGCTTAGGCTGGACTTAACATACCTATGACGAGGAATTTGTCTAATTTCACAGTTTTTCCAAGAAGAAAATTTATTGGAGAGTTGCATTGCTCAATGTTAAGTTGATAGACTTGCTCACTGAGCACTGGATTTCAAAAATGGATGAGCACTACTTACTCTTCCTCTAGGATGGAAATACTACAGCCACGTTTAGATCCCACATTTAAGCACAGACACAGATGTATAAATTTTCACACATACATACACTTGGAGAGCCTCCAAGCACATTCATGGTATTTGTTTAGATAGTATGTATGCAGAAATCGGTTGCAGAGAGTTATATGTGCCGTTAGACAAGACTCTCAGTTACAGAATTTTTACGCGCTCCACTTCTAAGTCTACAGAACTGATTTCTATACTGTTGCAAACTAAAGTGTTCACTGAACTTTATTACGACAGTAATTTGCACATGGTTACCAGTTTTGATTTTTAAAAGCAAAATTGGTTGCTTTAGTAACCTATTTACTCTTTTTTTATGACAGACTATAAAAGATGTGCCAGGCTTCTTACTCGGTTGGCAGTAAGCCCAATGTGCATGGAAGGATAAAGGTAAGCTTTCTCATAGCAGTAATGCCATTCTACTGCATAGCAAAGCAGTGTATTTTGCGTTTCATACATGAAAATTCATGGGAGTCTAGTAACAGTTGTTCCTTTTGCAAAGGTATTCTCCTTTCAGAGTGACTTATTCCCCTTGAAGTAACTGGCTTAATCTGGCAAATATTGGCGATAAATAAAGGGTACCCCCTACTGGAAGTCATTCCGTGTGCATCAGCTGTGAATTATTCATAGCAGCGTACAGTTAGCAGATAGTGAATTTGTTGTTATGGAACAAAACACAACAGCTGTAGCTTATTTTTCAAGAGTTGACTCAGTACACAATTGCCTGTATTGGCAGCAGCAGCCCTTTGATGTGTGCAGCTGGGGATCTATGGTGTACATTTTAGCATGAGTTAATATGTACATAGCTATACACATGAAAGCTTTATAAATGCAGATAGGTTGCAGGTGCTGTTGTAGTAATTCAATTAAAATGTATTATTAGTAGCATTGATAAACTAACTTTAAACTATTCAGATTTCTTGGGATTTTCATTGTGTTCACCTCTCATGTCTACGGGTTTATTCCCTCCCTTTTTGCCTAGATGTACCTCTAATTCCCACAAATACTTTGGGAATTTCACCATGTACCAAAATAAAAACAAAAAACCCAACCAACCAAAAAAGTACTTCCAAGCTATCTGTATTTCTAGAAATCTGTCACATAAGAATACAAAAGGACTAATTTACATTGTCCTCAACCTTTACCTGAGACAATAATGTGACCTCTGACAAAGGGATAAATAATAACACCTATGGATTTGTCAGTAACAAATGCTGTCAAAGCAAGATATTTTAACTCTGTGACAAAATACACAACTTGTGGAGAGAGTCAGTGAGAAAAAGCCATAAATGTTAAGCATCTTAGTTTATTTTTTTAAATCACTGACGCTGTTTTGCATGGTATTCTCGCAAGCAAGCTAGGGAAATGTGATCAGGATAAATGTGAAAATGGCTGGAAAAAATAGTAAAATAAGTTATTAATGCTTCACTGTCAAACTGGGAAAATGCATTGAGTAGAGTCACAGCTTCATTTTGGGTATGGCATTGTTCAATATTTTCATTAATAATTTGGGTGACAGAAGACAGTATATTTATGGATGACAGTAGCGTAGAAGCAACCATGATAGAGTAGAATCTTGAAATTGAAAATAATCTTGGAAAATTAGCTAAATAATCTAAAAACAGGATAAAATTTAAAGGAAAGAGCAGAATTATGAAGTCATGCAGGAGTAACCAACTGGAGAAATACATGGCAAGTTGTGAATAACTAGACAATAACTGTAGAAAACAGTGGTTGTCGTGGATCACAAACTAAGCATGTCACACTTGAAAAGACAACATACTGGAATTTATAAATAGAAACATTGTTTATAAAACACCTGAAATAATCACTGTTGCTGCAATACTGTATTTCATTTAGGACACCACAAAGACATACGGGTGTTTCTTTTAAGAGTCGAAAGAAGAGCAACGTGGATGACCAAAGACCTAGAAAACTCAGTTTACAAGAACAGCTAAAAGGAATTGGGATTATTAAATCTAAAGAAAAGATAACTGCAGAAAAACGTGACGGAGCTACTAAATTTCATAAAAAGTGGCTACAAGCCATTCTCTCTATCCAATGTGGATAAATAAGACATAATTTAACTTTGCAACAAGAGAGGATTCCAGCTAGACATTGTAAAAGACTTTTCTAATGACAAAGGCAGAAGTAATAAATCATTAGGTGTAATTCAGCATCCTGACTTTATGCTAAATTCCTTAACATTTTTTAAGTATTTTCTGTCTGACTTCGTAAAATAAACCTAAACTAGCCCAACTTCGTATGTTTCTAATGCCCCCAAACCTGTTATGCTACTTGCTGTCTTAATTTGAAACAGGCAGCCATGGAGAGGAATCTTATCCACACACCGTGTGTTCTGGGATGGAATCATGGAAACAATCACATATAGTATCAGGGCAAATAAAAGTTAGCAAATAGGTAAATCTTGTGATCTAGCTGGGAGAAATGCCAAGGATCCAACCTGTCAATTGTAAAATCCATAAAGCTAGGAACAAATTAGCTATTATATAATGATATTCACCTGCAAAAGATAGGTGAGTAACGTTATTACCAATACTAATAAGCAGATGCATCAGAGTAGAGAATTCTTTTCTCCCTTTCCTTGGGAAGTTTTATCTGTATCTTCCCATCATGTAAACACAAACTCATCGTATGAAGGAACAGTAACTTAAGTAGTTCACAACTCAAGCTAGGAGTATATTTAAAAAAAAAGTCCATCTCATTTTGCCAAACAACTCCTTTACTCATCCAGGAGACGTGTTTCAACGCAAGTAACAAGCCTCCGCTTCTGTTACTCTCCGCACAGACACAAATCATTAACAGTATCAGCACCCTTAAGCAACCTCTATTAGTAGAAAGGAAAACTGTTCTCTACAACACATGCCTTGAGATCCACAGATGTCTCCATAAAATTAAGCACCCTTCATCCTAAAGCTTTTCCACTGCATCGCAGAATCACAGAATCTCCTAGATTGGAAAAGACCTCTAAGATTTGTGTGGGCAAGACATCCCCTCTCACAGAAAAGTATACTGCAGGCTTTATTTGGTTTCATTGTACGTCACTAGACGACAATGAGCGACCTGGTATGGTGGGAGGTGTCCCTGCCCATGGCAGGGGGGTTGCAACTACATGATCTTTAAGGTCCCTTCCAACCTAAACCATTCTATAATCATTTCATGGACTGAGCTGTAGAAAAAATGTGTTCTTTTTGTATTTTTGCACTTATCAAACCATCCTTTTTCTCCACAAAGTGTATGGTGGTCTCTAGTCCAAGGTATTTTCAAGAAGTTGCAAAGTTTTGAATGTAGTACCACCTTTACATAGCAAAACAAGAATTCAAAGTCATTTCTTACTTAAGATGGCTCTCTAGTGTACAAAGAGTTTATTTAGGCAATAGGTAAACACTTCTGGTTTCTTCCATAAGGCTGCTAGTTAGTATCTGCTCGGAAGCTCGGACTAACTCCTGAATATTAGATAACAAAAATTAAGAAATACTACTCTGTAAAGGTCTGAATTCACAAGCAGAATTTGACCGTTTATATTAAATATAAAGAAAAATATATTTTAAAAAAATCTTTTTAAACTCCTATATTATAAACTAGTAAAATAACGCATTCTTAATTATCAATATACTTTTTTTCCCCCCAACAAATTAGATTTCCTGTTTTGCTCGGTAGCTGATTTTTGTTTCATTGGAGGCTTATGAGTGGGCTGGACTATAGATGAATTGTTGCTTTTTCACACTTTGGCAAACTAGTAGTTTTGGTGCATTTTTCAGATCTATGGGTATCTGTCTCTGTTTAGAGATCAGTTGCGGGGGGGGGGGAAAGGATAGATTTGTTTCTTCTTTGTACTTGAAATGCATTTTGGACTATCTTAGCTTTAAAGCACGCAAGACGTTGAAACTCAGTGGTAAGATCAAACAAAATAAGATGTGCAAACAGGAATGAGGCATTATTACTATCACAGTACATACCTAAGGGGGTGGGGGGGTGATAGAGGGTGTTTTACGAAGCCTTCACTTTTTCTTATTTATCCTACACATATGTAACTGCGCTCCATCTTCTCTTTTAGAGCGTATGTTCACATTTTGCCCGTCCCACAGCTATGAGCAGTGCAGGGGCCCAGTAACGGCCCTTTTGCTTGTTGAGATTGCACGAGTGAAGCCAGAGCAGCGGATTTGTATTACCACATCACTCAGTAGTACTTTTTTTTTTTCTTTTTCTCCAATCAGAAACCCAGGCCATGTTCCTGGGTTGCCACCAGCACTGTCTCCGACTAGTTTTATTCTGTAACACCTTCTCCTTCTCGTGGTCAACCCAGCTATACTAGAGTCCTGTCCTTGATGCTCTTTTCATTCTGTCCTTCAGCCTCGTTTTTCTCCCAATTTCCTAACAGTTGCCATACTCCATGCTTGCTTTGCTCCACTCCTTGCAGATATATCCAACAACCATTTCATTGTCTATATCTGCAGCAGGTAAGGAATCTCAGGAACAAGATTCCTGAAGTCTTTACCAAAAATTCCCAATTTGTATCTTGTGCATTTCCTGTGACGGATGGTGATGAATCTGAAAAAGAACATCTGTTTCTTACAATCACTTTGGCTACAGCCATAAAGATTTTACTGCTTTTGTTTGAAAACTGCAGGTGCTACTGTTGGTGCCCTCCTTTTTCCATTACCTGTTCTTAAAGTGTTTGCCGGAGACCAACACTGATCTCACAATGATAATGATGCTTAAAACCCCCTTGTACTGTAAGGACTATTTCAAGGACTAAGGACTGCATGATTACAGACTTCCATTCTGAAGATTTCATTACCATCCTGACAAGTATTTATGTATTTTTAACGTTTTTTAAGTTTCTACAGTTATTTCAAATGAAAAAAATAAAACTAGTGACACACACAGTTTTACACTAAATAAAGACTAGTGCAAGTAGTAGGACTCTCTGGCTAAGCAAAGAAAATGAGATAAAAATGACTATAAAAAGTGTATGAAAAAAAATCTACCAGTTGCTTGTTTCCTAGAGAAGCAGATATAATTAACAATATTCAAAGGAAAAGCAATAGAAATAGTATTTCTTGCTTGAAGTACATGATAGGGAAAGAATAAATATATATACCTACAAAGGTCAAAGTTTCTTTATAAAATTCCTAACAAGCTAAAGCACACTGATAACTGGAATTTCCTTTGGAAGGCAGAAAAATCCGTGTCAGCTCCTCAAGGTGAATTGACCGTACTAGTCATATACGTTAAAAAAGCTGACAATACAAGATAAACTTGGAAACTTTAAATACATAAAGAAAAAACTGAAATACCACACCAAATATCCCATTCCTGTATGCTGTGTTATATATCCATTATTTGAAACTATTCTTAAACCAAAATAATACCTGGGCTTTTAAGTTTTGCTTCGAGTGTTTTGTAACAATGGAAACAACAGCCCTTAATTGCTTTCTGTGTTGCACAGTTTCTTATTCAGACTGAGTGCACTCCAGAAGTGTCAGACGCTTTCATTTCATAAAAGAAGTGAAGGTGGAATTAAGGTGTTGGTTCTGCATATAATTCAGTGAAGGCAGACCCTTTTTCCCTAGGAAGTACAGATTGATCCATCACATACAACTTCCCATGACATGTTCAATCACCTCTGCTTGGTGACGGGAAGTAGTTCCCAAGGTAATGAATTTTAGACTTTTATCAGAACTGTTGTTTTAAATGAAATGGGCAGGCAGTGTACATGGTTACTACTGTGGCACAGCCCAACTTTAAGAGGGAATTCTGAGTTTGCCTTACTACGGGATCTCTGTGGCCAGCAGCAGATGTGACATTCAGAGCTTTACCACCTTCAGTGCATGCATCTCCGTCACCTGATGCTCACATCACAGCAGACTTTCCCCCAGGGAATTCACACATGGGGAAGGATTTTTTGATGTTAGCACATGGAAGTTCTGCTACAAAATTGTACTGATACAGTATTTTAAAGTTTATATTGATATTTAAGCCACTACATTCTTCTCATATAAATTAGCTTTGTCTTACAGTGTTTATCATCATGCACAGATAGTGACTATAACTAAATTTGGAAAGCTGTGATACGCCTTTACAACAGATTTCATTTGTTCTTTTAAAATTGGAACAATTGTATGGTTTGGTTGGTTTCAGCTAATATTGNCCCCCCTTGCATTAGCGAAGGAGAACGAAGAATTGAATGAAAGTGGAGAAAGGAGTTGTATAGCTACCTGTGTTCTCAAGAGACCATAGTCAAATAGTATTCAGGATCTCCACTAGGACTACCTGCCATCCATCAGCAAAATTCCAGTCTGATTTTCCTAGACTGCTGCAGATAATATAGACTATGTGAAACAAGAAAAGTACAACACCAGATTGATCCATGCTAAAAATATGGGGCCTTTCCAAGGGCTTCTGAAAATCCCAGCGATTTAGAAAACTGCACTTTAGCTGAGCACTGGGAATCGAAGACCCACAGCTATTGATCAGCTATCCGTACAAAAGCAGGTATCGATGACAAATGAGCATCCTATCCACTTCCAGTTTTTCACCCTCAGTGACCTGCATATTCCCATTAGTACTGGTAATGAAAAAACTATTTATTAAATTCTCGGTGTTGAACTTGTCAGTTGCACCACACGCTGATCAAACCATAAGCACGTTTATTTGTTTTTAAATATTACTTTTAAACATCACAGCTTAAAAAGGGTACAGTAGGGACATACATACAGAAAATAAGCTAGATGAAAATGCAAGACAAGGGAAATTTACGTCCGTTTCCCCTCTAAGGAAGGATATTAAAAAAGAAAAAGTATTTGTCCTATCTGCAAAGCCAGAAAAAACTAAATTACATTAAGCTTTTCTGTAACATTATTAGATTTCCTAATAGCTTTAAAAAAAAGGCAAAACTAAATGTTTAAATACTACTAACAAGTATTTCTGTATGCACCAATAGCTTGATTTCCAATGGATTACGTTAAGTCTGACTGACTTTGCATTCAAATTATTCTATTACAAATTATACTTAAGCAGTAGAAAATGTAGAGAAACTCAAAGTATCAAAGAATTCACGTTGATCATGGGAAAGACAGTTACATATGTTCAGACAGAAAATATGAAAGTTTTAACTGTGAAAAGTGACATCAGCAGAACAGTAGTATCAGAGAACCAGTTTTTTAGCTCCCACATGAACTTTTGGTGCCTATGTGACACACAAGCTTCAGCTGAATCTGTTCACATGTAAAAGTAGTTTTTCATCCATGCAGTTCCCACTGACTGATAAGATACAGTGTATTTTTGCTTCAAATAAAGGCATTAACGGGTTGTCTTAGAAACACAGGAAACTGGGTAGACAGACTTGCAGCATTCAATGGTCACCTGTCTAGAAAATGTGGTTGCAGAAAACAAACTCAGAAGTTACTGGAGAGAGGATGGCTTTCTAGTTATGCATACACAGGGATGGCTACTTTACATTTTCTCGGAAGGCTTAAGGGTGTGGGAGAAAAGGGTCGTGGAAACATTCCCCATTCAACCTTTGAATTAACATATCTGGCGTGTAGACAATATACTTACATAAGCAATGTGGAAACTTACAATTTTGTATCGGTGATTTTGACACCAGTGTCATAGAAATGGTTTTGATTTCATTCCAAGAAACTATTCCGGGAAGAGTTACTAGAACGGGCAGCAAATCAAACCACTGCAGCTCCTAGTCAGTTTGTGTTGTCCCAGTGTTTGCACGTCCCAGGGGCTATATTTATATGACTGACTCTCAGAAAGTTACTTCTATTTGTTTCTCATTTATACGAGTCCAGATTTCTTCACTAATGGGCCAAATGAAACATCAAGTCCTTCCTAGATCCTTTGAACCTTACCTTGACAGATTTGTATTACTGGACATCGTATCAACAGCTTCCTGACACCAAGACATTAAGACAGAAATTTGCTATCTGTTAATACTGTCCTTGAGGTTTCTTCACTTTTTGACTTCACAGCTGCACTCAAGGGAAGAGGCTAAACATAACTATGAGCACATTTTAAAATCGGTGGGATTGTGTTTTCCAAATCTGTCTACCTAAAATGAACCAGCACAAAAATGGATGCTTTCCAAAATTTCAGCCTTGATTAACAAATAATACAGTAATTTAGCAGTCAGGCTGATGTGAACTAAACTGAGCTAAATCAGAAATGCACTATTGGATCTTTCCAAAGTTATTACTGAGTTCTCCATGTTTATTTACTGTTTTCAGTATAATAAACACATTCTTAAACACATGTATGTGAGTATAAAAATGATGAAAGGCAATTTTCTTCTTTCTTTTAATCCACCAGATGTTATTACCATGAAAAGAAACACCAAGAACCAAGAGAAGTGCCTTGGAAACCAACAGGGAAATAGAACTTATTACCTTTATAACATATTCCATTGTGAACAAGAGATTTATTTTTGCAGATTGACAGATTACTTCCCATAATTCTTTTAACATGCGTTTTGTATGTCGTCAACAGTTTGCAGATTGACATTCTTTACAGTAGCATAACTGCCAGTAGTACTTAATGCTCCATACTTAAAAACACACTTTACAACTGATGTGTAATGCTGCCAAAAATTATGTAAACACAAATATTTCACCAAGAAAATCGATGTCCTATTGCTTAATTCTACGATTTTAAGGAATGTTCGTTTGTATATCTAGAACTACTAAAGATCTGCTCCACAGTAGTTGTGGTCACTTGATATCCTTCATGCTTATGCAATTTTTTAAAAGTTTGGTTAAAACAGACTTGCATCGGGGTCACATTGTACCCTAGGAGTACAAATTGCATGACAAACAGGAACGTAATTCCAAGTAGACATACGTTTTTGGGACAGTGGAGCATGGATTTTGTACACAAACACAAGCTGCCATTAATTTCCTTTCTATAATAAATGTATAAAACATTCCAGCAAACGTGCAATATGTAAATACTGTAAATAACAAGCATAAGTAATAAAGTGTTTGGTATTAAGTTGTTCTCAGTTTGCTTTCTGTTCATTGAATCCAGATAAACAAGCTATCTTCCGCTAGTTACTATCATTCATCCACACTTAAACCTCTTTCCAATAAGAGTTCACCGGAGTAAGAAAGAAAGTTACACCCACCTCTGAAAAGTCCAGTAATTTGGACTCTCTCTGTGGATTTGTGAGGACAGGCAGATCTGTGTGTTCCAATCCCGCAAAATGCCCAGGTGACAAGGCTGCTCCAATTCTCTACCACATTACAAATTTGAATCTTTTTTTATGACAAACGGTTGTTTTGGTTTGTTTGGGTTTTTTTCCAAAAAAATCTGCAGTCTATTAATGATAATGCAAGGCAATATAATCAGTACGTGTCCGAGAAATCATTTCAGTATCGTAAAATTTTTAAGGAGTCAGTGAACACTTACTCAAGAAGCCTTCATACATACTTCCCTTTCTTCCTTAAATCAGATACTAAATCCAGTTGTCATAATAAAATGGCTCAAACAGGAAGAAAAATCTTATGTGTGATCTGTAGATGAACCTCAGGTACCTTTATCTTACTACTGGCATTTAGCTTCCATTTTATCTGCAATTTAAACCACAAAATGTAATACAAGACCAAACACACCTCTCCCCACCCTGAGAAATAGCTAGGAGCTGGGATTCTTGAAATTCACGCTTAAGAGCCTTCAGCATCTACCTCTTTAGAAGGAAACAATGGGAGAATTTCAAAATCCCATCCTAGAACATGGCTGTATTTAGCAAGGGAGAAGTACGTACTTTGTATTTGCTTTCAGTGATCACTAAATTCCAAAGTTTCATTTCTCAACGGAAGTAATACGTGCATACCAAAAAACTGGTAGTTAAAGGAATCTACTGGTACAGGATTCACTTAGTTGCTCATCTGCAGCAAACGTGGGTGGAACTCTGTGCTTCTCCGCGGTGCCACTGCCCGGAATCGGATCACTTAACATGGGAGTTTAAATTAGTATAAATCTTTCTTTTTGTAGCAGGACACCTGAAATCTAGTTAGATAAAAACTTTCTAGAAAATTTCCTTGTAAAAGGAAAATAGTAATATATTTAATGACTTAATAAATGAATATAAGTAAATTAACCCTGGGAAGTTTCCTCTAGATTTAGCAGAAGTCAGCATGCTTTGACAGAAAATACAACTATAAATTTTTATTTTTTTTTTTTAAATTTAGTCTTAGCTTACTACCTAAACTAAAGCAAGCCATGGCAGGGGAGAGGGGTAAGGAGGAGTCAGTTCTGTATTTTTTCCATTCAACGTTACATTTTTCATGAGTGGTATTTTGAACCTGTAAGGGCTTAGTCATCTGTATGGTACATGACTTGTGTATTAATCCTATGTTCACTGCTTCTCTTGGAACCCAAATAATGGTACCATGCAACTGTCCTTTCTGAAGGCAATTCATATTCTGTATTCTTGTGTTCTACAAATTCTTTTTAAATACCATAGTGCTCTCCTTCCCCTCCTCCAAAAGAAACCCACTAAAGATAAAATCAATCAATCCACTTTTTCCTCCTAGTAGAGATGGTTAGTTATTTAGACAATAGATTACTTGCTGAAAATATACCTCAGGGCTGAAACTTTTAAAATCCAAACTGAATTTAACACAAATATTTTTGACTTAGTATCATTTTAGAGGAAGATTCCTAAGCCCAGTGAAGGTAAACAATCATACCTTTTTATCTCCTTTCTGTTACCCCAGAAGTTCAAAGATAAAGATTTAAGACTTTTAAATCTTACTTAACTTTAACATGTAGGAAACTACAGGTTCAATTCCTACTCAGCCATGAATGGGAAAGCACAAACCATCACATTCTCAATCTTCTGAGTTATTTTACTTTCAATGCAGTATTTTAAATGGTCATGCTGGCAGAGAATAACATTAGATTATGCCTAAATACTTCCACTTCTGAGGTTAGTGCATAAAACCACATTTAAGATGGTTTGTCCCTAACTGCCCATTATTTTCCCTCATTTATTTTGTCAAAGCATTCATAAAAGAAATGGAAAATAATTTTTTCCAGAGTCAGTGCTCTATCTGACCTGAAATATTATATATATTACTCTCTGTCCCTAAAGTGAAAAAACAGCTATTAACTTGCAAATTCCTAGCTTGTTCTTTAAAAGTCAAAGCTACTGGTAATGCAATAAGGTGCAAAGATTCGGATTTCTGTATTTAAGTTCCATCTACCACTTGCCCTTTTGTAAGCAGGTTCTTAAGTTTTATGTCTGATTGAAATTTTAGCACAAACCAGAAACCTCACTAATGCAAACACAGCTGTTCTACAGCAAGAATCGCAGGAAACTTAATCCCCATCGTGCAGCCCACAGCACATGCCAAGTGACACCAGGATTCCTCCCTCCCCAGGAATAACAGGATCCTCTATTGAAATGCATCCCTCTCCCACAAGGGAGAGTGGGCGACAAATACAGAGACTACTCTACTAGTTTGGAAGGCAGAAGCAAAACCAAGGCTAAATAAGTAAGAAGGCAAGTTTTACAGATCCAGTTTTATGGATAATGTGATAATGCTAGTTCATACCAATCTTGGTATTATTCAAAATAGGAAAATTATCATGGTATTAGTTACATTACTGATCTCAGTACGTTTACATTTCTAAGGCAAAAATGAAAGGTGATGTTCAAACAGGCATGGATTTTTTTACAAAGCATTAAGTTTTTGTCCAAGAGCAGAACTTTCTACTGACTGGCCTTCTGTTAACTTAGTATTGTATTACAGATGGACTACTTCAGGTTGAACTATACTCTCAGAGAACACTTTTGACAGGCTATCCATTCTCCTGAGCAGATCTGAAAATATTGTCTGACACCCACATGGGAACTGGGATTATAGCAAATTTCTCATTAATTATATTGCACGGATTTGAGTATTTTACTACTATAAGATACAAAATGTCCATTTCACATTTAGGCTTTTAAGATGACCTGTTTTGTCCTAAAGAAAATGCTATGTTACGCGTACTTATATCAGCGTGCTAGGAATCGCCCACAAGACCAGAGGAAGACTAGCCAGAGAAGTCCTATTAACATCAATCACTATTTCTGAACTGACTTCATCTTAATTAGTATAAAAATGTCCTAGAACAAAAATTATTTATTCTTTGAATAACTGAAAATTTAAACTGATATAAAAACCCGTTTTCATGGGATCCTGATGACACACACACACACACACAGGTTTTCCTTGCTTAAGCTTTGAAATAGTGGTAAGAGCAATGCCTGTCTGGCGGCCGACAGTTCTCTTAGTCTAGCAGGCTCAATATGAAACAGCTTCAGTCCAAAGGCTGGCTAATGATACCAGGATGACACACCTAAGTTATCACACATGAACTATTACCTTGCAGACTCCCGTTGAAAGTTGATATAAGTTAACTCACTAAGGGCACAATGAGAAGAGCTCAGTTTAGTTAGTATAGCACATATAGAAGCAAGATGTTACTTTTGCAGTGCTTATAGGAAAGCACTGGAATAGTTTACAGATAAATTTATTCCAAATTATATACTTTATTATTACATTGATGTGTGACAAAATGGTTGATCATCTAGTCCAATTAAAACTTTTATATATTTTTTTAATTAGATGACAGAAAAGCTAAAGTATAAACTGAGAACATTTTGAACCTACTGAGGCATAATTTGACAATTTAAATACATCAATCAAGTAAACCTTACATATTTCAGGAGAAGCTAATTATTTTCTTTTAGAAACAGAATGATGAAGCATTAATGAGACTTCTCCAAAAATGCTTTACAACATCTAACACACTGCTCGTAAACAGTTTCAAAGTCCTTTTCATTCCCCTAGAAAAGAACAGAGGAAAAAGAACGTAAGAATAGCAATATTGGCTCCAACAAAAAATTTTTGCAAAGTAGTTTCCTGCTGTCAGTAACGGCAAATAACTGACATTATGGAAGAGCAAGAACAGTACAAATATTTGGTGATAGTTTTTGCATGTCTCTCCCTAATTTGAACTACCTGCAGCTCAGGAATTTCCACAGCCAAACACTGTGACTTTGCACTCAGCAGTCCTGGATGACCTTTCCTTCACATACTTCTTCCATTCACTTTTTGAGCCCTTACAAGCCCTTTTTTTTCCTTTACATTCACAGTAACCTGTCATGTTGAGTTTCACAGTTTAATGAAACACTGTGTGGAAGAAAAAAATATACATCTTTTTGGTTTGAACCCGCTTCCCATTAATGCTATTTGATATTCTGTGCTTCTTGGGTGATGAACGGGAATTCCTTATTCACCTTTTCCCATGATACCAAGATTTTATAGAACCCAACTGTATCTTCATCCACTTCTCTTTCCTAAACTGAAGAATCTAACTGGTTGCTCTTGGCTGATACTATTCAACTTCTTTAACCGTCTCTGTCCATGTCTTTGTCTCTGTCTTTCCTGA
Source organism: Ibidorhyncha struthersii (assembly GCA_013398815.1). NCBI lineage: Eukaryota > Metazoa > Chordata > Aves > Charadriiformes > Charadriidae > Ibidorhyncha > Ibidorhyncha struthersii. The sequence goes on along the minus strand of VZSZ01011271.1, from coordinate 289,141 downwards.
TTACATCCTCTTTGCAAGAAGGCTGATCAGCCAGGCTTCAACCAATATTCAAAAATATAGCTGCATTGCATTATTTAGATTTAAATAATTGTTATAAGCATAAAGACATGTTTTTCCTTTCCTAGCCCAATAATTTATATTGTTTTGTTAAGTCATTTTAAAAAAAAATGTTAACACTTGGCTTTGTATAACATCAGATCGTATGTCACAGGTCAACTGCGGGATCTGGAAAGATTATATACTATAAATACAATTTTTAATCAAGCCACCCAAAGAATTTCTTACACATACATAGTATGGATCTTCAATGATGAGTTGTTTCTGTGGATCATAAGTTCCAAGTAGTTCAATTTTGGCCTTGCAGTCTTTAACTTGGTTGCTTTTCCTCTTCAGATCTCTGTAAAAGAGAAAATAAAATTTTCCCATTAATTTTTCTTCAGAACTTTTTTTGGCATCAGCATGAGATGCTCATGACTGTTTCTAGAGAACAGGAAAATAATGCGTGTCTGGACTCAGTCACTTCTGTGGAGACTACGCTGCTGCTTGTCTTCATTTGTTCCTTGTTGTGTATTGTTTTTTTTCAATTGAGTATGGAGGACATATACATAAACTTAATTCAGAGCATTAAAAAGCAGTCAGGCACTTGACCTAAGGCTTAACAGAACACTGCAGCAATAAGTTCATCAACTTCTTCCTCAAATTATTAGTACTTTCAATATCCATCTTTAGCTTGTACTGAACAAAAATAATGAAAATTATCTAGATATTTTTAAAGGAGCACGAGTATATTTTTCCCATCTGTTCAAAATCAGTGCTTTAAATTCGCATGCTGCAAGTTCTCTCAATACTGCCTCTAACTCAAGTGAAGTCCTACTACATTCAGTTAACAGAAAATAGTAAATTGGTAAGCAAGACCTGTCCTCCCTTTGACATACTATAGCATTTCATCAGTTGCCACATTCTTTCTTCTATGTTGCCTCCCGTTGATAAAACATACTGGTTTTGAGATGGGGTATTTTCCCCATCTACTGTTATTCCAAATACAGTTAAAATGTACCTCTCATCATCTTCAGATTAAAAGCAGCTCAGTACTATGATTTTCACAATGCTGAACAGCCAGAACTTATTAAATTATTTTAATATTACATATCTCCATGCCAAATAATCGTTTTACTTATGCAGCATTAAAAAAAAGGCAAAAAAAAAAGTAAATATTTAGTCATAAGCATAATCAGTTTTAAGAAACTGAATTCTAATTATTAATTCTGATTTAAGAAATTCATTTCAGATAGTTTAGAAATAGGAGTGAGACGACAACAGTTTTTCCTTAAAGAAAAATCAGGACTCCTCTTTCAACTAATAAGTTACTGCTTCAATTTACAGATTTGCAATAAACTCTCCAGCCTTTTATTGTTAAAAAAGTCTAACCATTTCCTTCAAGGCTTTTGCCATACCACTTAATGAACAGGAGGGGGCCAGGTGGCTCTGGTACTAAGGAAAAAGGATGTCCCAAATCTTCCTTTTCTGATATGACAGGCACCCACCAACACCTGGAATCAGCTTGCTCTCCTAGTGCTATGAGTAGGCATTCCCAAGGAAAATGGTTGATCTGGGTGCAAGTTTAAGGTGAAATTAATGTGACGATTCTTCTGCTCTACAGCTCACATCATAATGAATTGTTAATACAGAAGTTAAGTTTCCATTTAAGAGTTCAAGTGAAAACAGAAGTAAGCCTAGTCATGTCTTTACCTGACACACTGCATGCAATCAAGCCAAGCGTTATATACCCTTCATTCATTCAGGCTGTGTAAGAAAGGTCATTCAACATGTTCTAGAAAATTCAACAAAATGAAACTTATTTCAGTTAAGGGGTGCTGCTTCTAAAAGTCTTTATGTGCTACTAACAGGGTTTTATTTTGGTTTTGCTTTGTTGTTGGTTGCAGTGTTTGGGGTTTTTTTTTGTTTTGTTTGGGGTTTTGGGGGGGTTGGTTTGTTTGTTTCTTAAACTAACTTTACAAGTAATAGTCCTTACAAGCCCTTTGACACTTGTAGTTTATTAACCCTTAACCCCAATCATCAATATGTATACAATTAAGTAGAAATTTTGCTAACGATATCCAAATTTTCCACACCAAACAGCTACTTCACCAAATCTTTCTGAAGGATAAATTGTCCAAAGACACACTTAATTAGAACATGGATAACAGTAACAAACAAGATTTCCCCCAGCTAACAACTTTAATTATTTCAGAGCTCACTCTATTTCCATTAAAAAAGAAAAAAGAAAAAAAAATCCCACACCATATTTAATCCCTTTCAAATTTCCAGTGTCCTATGCAATTAGAAAGACAAATCACTTTGATCAAGACAGTACATCCTCATTCTTAACTATATAGACATCAGCTGCACATCTATAGCACGACATATACTAAATTGCCATGACCTTAATCCTTGAGTGGCATGTATCACACAAATAATCCATTGAGTTCTAGCTCATTAAACTTATCAGAAATGGAGAATCCATCTATTCAAATACCATTCGCACACACATACAAAAAAACCCCAAACCAAAACAACCCCCAAAAACAGCAAAACGAGCTAAGCAGTAAAATATGACATCTGTCTTCAAAGTGACTTATGAGACATCACTACAAGTAATCCATATGAATTTGTTCCATTTCTCCATACATTACCTTAGATTGCTCTCATCCATACAAAGTATATAATCAAAGGTCTGGAAATCCTCTTTAGTAACCTAGAATTAAGAATATGTGCTTTAGCCTACAAACTGTGTTTGATTTATAAAACGAGGAAAAAAAGTAGTTTCAAATTTTGTAGTTCTGATTTATTAAAAAGAGATAGAGGTGGAAAGAATAAAACTGTGTAACTTCATCAACTTTTACAGTAATTTAAGGCATTTTAAATATACTCTACCATGACTATTTATCCATTTCTGCAAGTTTTCCACAAAAAAAACCCACCAAGTCAGCTATTTTACCAAATTTATTTTTTTTTTAACCATCTCATGCATCACGACAAATGACGTTCACATTACTAATGCTTTCCACTTACTAAAACTAAAGCAGGTTTCCAGTCGTGGAAACCATGCAATAAAAATGTTGACAAATTACTTTCTTGATAGGAAAACAAAAATGTAGGTAACCTGGAATCAGTTACAATACTTTCAATCTAGGAATCCGTCACTACACAGAGGAAGCTACCTAGTGAAATTCAAAGCTGAAGTATGATGTTATAATCTCTTAAAAATAAATGCATTCACAGTATTTTATGCCGTATAAGTTCACAAAATATATGGTACAATGTGGAAAACATCTGGGATCTATTGTACATCTTCCTACCATCACACCATCTGTTCTTTTTCTTTTCTGTAGCTTACTGACTTCTAAACATGAATATTAACTAAATTCAGAGATCTGAGTTCAGAGTCAGGTAGGCAAACATTGCAGATAAACCACTAACTCCAGTACTAATGTTATCTGTATTAGAATACGGATGGCTGCAGATTTTTACCAGTATAATTATGTTTTAGTTTACATTTAAACCTTATCTCAGGGTAAAATCTTCCCAGACCGTGCCCACAACGCACAGTATGCTAGTATTAGATAGCTGAACCAAGCATCCAGAATGAAGATGAGTAAATCGAATAAAATCTATGAGTTCACATTAAGACTGCATTTCACACAGAATCACAGAATGGTCAGGGTTGGAAGGGACCTCTGGAGATCATCTAGTCCAACCCCCCCGCCAGAGCAGGGTCACCTACAACAGGTTGCACAGGACAGCGTCCAGGCGGGTTTTGAATTTCTCCAGAGTGGGAGACTCCACAACCTCTCTGGGCAGCCTGTTCCAGTGCTCCACCACCCTCAAAGTAAAGAAGTTCCTCCTCATGTTAAGATGGAACTTCCTATGTTCAAGCTTGTGCCCATTACCCCTCGTCCTATCAATGGGCACCACTGAAAAAACACTGCTCCCATCCCCCTGGCATCCTCCCTTCAAGTATTTGAAAGCATTAATAAGATCCCCCCTCAATCTTCTTTTCTCTAGACTAAAGAGACCCAAATCCCTCAGCCTCTCCTCATATGAAAGATGTTCCAATCCCCTAATCATCTTCGTAGCCCTTTGCTGGACCCTCTCCAGCAGATCCCTGTCCTTCTTGAACTGGGGAGCCCAGAACTGGACGCAGTATTCCAGATGCGGCCTCACCAGGGCAGAGTAGAGGGGGAGGATGACCTCCCTCGACCTGCTGGCCACACTCCTTTTGATGCACCCCAGGATGCCATTGGCCCTCTTGGCCGCCAGGGCACATTGCTGGCTCATGGTCATCCTGTTGTCCACCAGGACTCCCAGGTCCCTTTCCACAGAGCTGCTCTCCAGGAGGTCGGCCCCCAACCTGTACTGATGCATGGGGTTATTCCTCCCCAGATGCAGTACCCTACATTTACCCTTGTTGAATTTCATTAGGTTCCTCTCTGCCCAACTCTCCAGCCTATCCAGGTCACGCTGTAAAGCAGCACAGCCTTCTGGCGTATCAGCCACTCCTCCCAGTTTAGTGTCATCAGCAAACTTGCTGATGGTACACTCTATCCCTTCGTCCAGATCATCGATGAATATATTGAACAGGACTGGACCCAGTACTGACCCTTGAGGGACACCACTTGTTACTGACCTCCAACTAGACTCTGCACCACTAACCACAACCCTCTGAGCTCTATCTGTTAGCCAGTTCTCAATCCACCCCACTGTCCATTCATCTATCCCACACTTCCTAAGCTTGCCAGTGAGGACGATGTGGGACATAGTCTTATGTGCAGTATCATAACCAAGAAACCTGGAAAGTTTGTTCAGTACAGGTTTTTCTGGCAGGCGTCTCTGGAAAGTATGGGCTAGAGAAGTGAGTAAGCAAGTGAACTGACAAAAAGGCAAAACACATTATCCTGGAAGTCAGAGTTTTAATTGTAAAAATTAATTATTTATTAAAAAAAGTTTTAGATGACAAAAAAACCACATTTTTTTGTGGAAACAGCAAATACATACTGATTAAGTTCCCGTAACAGGGAGTAAGAAAAGACCTACAGAAATTATCACCAGACTAAAGACATAAATGTGACATTCCACACAAAGACAACTGAAGGCGGGCAGGGGGAGCATTTGAAAAGAAAGGGTTAATGGTAAAAACTAATGCAGACTTGTTTATTTTCACTGTAAAAATATTTGCTGAATTCATGCAGTGCCTTTGACCTACGAAAATATTTTTGCAGTAGAAATAGCTCTGTTTTCCTGGCAACTCTTCCAGGACCTCTACAAACTTCTTCAGATTGCCCTACACAGCTAAACACTGGCCCTTATGAAAATACATGGGCATAGATTTCTTTGTAGTACAGACATATGCAAGAATAAAATTAAAAAATAGTGAAAAGTAAAACACACCTGTCACACTTCCCACACTCTCTGTATACTTGAGAACTGGACAGTTATCACCCTATGAACCAACACTAACACAGTTGTAAGTGCAGCCCTAAAAACAAGATTACTGGTTGGCTTGTGCTCTTAAGCCCTACAGTAATATCAGATAGAAAAAGTCTAATTGAGCAAACTCCAGTGAACTGAAGATATTCCTCAGAACTATGAAAACTAGTATTTTGGGGGAAGAAATTGAGGACATAAGAGTAGCGGAGCTCAAGTAGTCAACTTTGGATGGAACTACACAGACAACAATAACTTCACATTAAAATGCATATAACCATTATTAAAGACCATCAATGGAGAAACACATCATCATCATTCCAACTTATTTGTTAAACATTTCCCTTTGTTTACAGAAGGGAAATCTCCTTTTCTCTGTCGAAAAAACAGAGAGGCAGTAGTCCTCAAATTTATCCAGCTGTGAAACAGTTTTAAATACAACCCTCTTCTAATCTCAATTTCATATTTAAGGCAAATGCACGGTATGAGTCATACAGAAATTCTGTCCTCAGCATGAATAAAAGTGGAACTGCTTAATAGCTATCTGTTTTGTGCATGAAGACTAAGAGCTTAGAGAATTTCAATGGGTGCATAAACATACAGCGACCTACCATTAATTAAAATATTAACAAACTCTTTATTTTATATAAAATATATACATTTATTTTTATACTTCACTTTTCATTTAAAATTCACTGAAACAATCACTGTATACGATGGTAGGATGTAACCAATTTAACATTCTCTCTTACATAAATCATTCTTGTAGCATTTATGTCAGTTTTGAATAAAAAAAAGATACAATCCATGATTATCATAATTATGCACAAATTTACATGAAAGAAAGTGCCTTTCACTGGGTGGGTAACAGTTTTCCAGAGGAGTGAAGAGGATAATTGCATGAGGTAGTCATCTTATGACAGAGAAGACAAATCCCTCCTCTATTTCTGCAGCTTCTGTATTAAATCTTTCTTAATCTGTTCTGAAACAAGTCACACACAAAATTCTATCCTTGAGTTTGTCTCTAGTAGTGAAAAAAATACACTTCCACTTGTACTAACCTGACCACTCTGAAAAGTCTTATTCTAAACTGTTGAGTCCCTCTCTTTCCAGAAGTACCTGAAGACCATATCAGGTCCACAGTTTAGAGAATCAGAAGAGACCATTTACCTGTAGTTCAGGGATTTGAAAATTTTCTTTATAAAAGAAACTGCTTGTACGGGGATGTTTTAGACAAATTTTCATCCTGTTAAACTTACATTTTATTGTCTCATTCTTTTTAAATTTTCCCTCCCTGTATATGTAACATTTTAGGCTCTTCTGCTTTAAAAATATCTTCGTTTGCCAATACGTATAAGCAAATGCCTTCAACAAAGTGTTTTCATTCCCTCTCTGCCAAAGGAAGATACATGGATTTGTTTCAAGGCAGAGGATCAACTGGTTTTGGACGCTTTGCTTTAGTTTAACTGCTGACAAACCACTCTAGTAATAACCAAGAACAGTTCTCAAGTTTCCAAGGCTTATCTTTTAAGAATACAGATACGTTATACTACTGTGACTGAAACACTGACTAATTAGTTTCAGTACCATTTAGCTTGTATAATGACAAATAATGCTGTTTGTAAGCACTGATAAATAGTAAATCCAGAGCTTGTAACAGGAACAGATCATAACACACCTTTTCTGGCAATTATTCTAATAGCAAAACACTGAAAATCTGAAACGAAGTTGTGCTCAATCCTGTTTGTTTTATTATATAATGGAGATTAGCATCAGGAGAGGTCAGCAGAGGGCAATTAAGGGAATTTATTTTAAAAAGTTAAAAAACTAAACATGTAGTCTTTGAAAGTGAAGAAAGTAAGTATGACCTCAGTAAGGTCTAGTAAAATTCTGAAGGGAACAGAAATGGAAGATAATAACAAGACTACTTGATCTTTTTGTCAGTACAAGAACTAGTGGCATAAACTCAGCATAAGTAAAGGTCAAGCCCTAAAGGAATATCTTATATCCAGAGAATAGTTATCTGAAGTAAGTTATGTGCATTTATTTGAGTGTCTGAATGATTTAAATAGATGCAGACACATTTATTTCCAATCCCTCTGGAATACAGCATAGAAATAAATGTTCTTTTGTTAATGAAAACTGAGATAAGTTTTGGTAAAACTTAAGAGGATTTCGCTAAGTGACAAACCTGTCTTTGACTTAAGCTTCAAGGCTACGTTCTTCTGTAAAGTTACCACCAATCATGCTACTAAACTTGGGTTTGAGTGCCTTTGTTCTAGTTTAGCACTCTACATTTCTTTAAAAGATCTTCATGCAAGAGCAGCAGCTTTTTGTGATGGGTGAACAGGTATTACAATTCCTTGCTGAAAGAAGCATCACAGATTACTACAGTAAGTTAATTTTTAAAAAGTATTAAAAAAAATGTTTCAGCAAAATGCCCAAAATACTAAAAATTTGAAGGCAGGATTTTTCTATAATGCAGAAACTGCTCCGATGCTTCCTATTTATACTTCCAATGAAGCTTAATAATAAGAAACTAAGCTCAACTAGAAGAGTTAGGCCACTTTGGAGTCCTTTGAAAAACTGCACATAGTATTAATGACTTGATGCTTAATCATGCATTGGTCAAACTACTTCAGTGATTTTAATGGTTAGGGCTAAAGAAAGCATTGGTATGAATAAGAAAGAAAATATACTCTCTTCTACCTGCCGTGCTTTATGTGCTGTCTCAATGCCATGATTTCTTAGACAGCTTAAAGCCCTTGCATCTGGGGAGCGCCCCACGTTCCAGTCTGAAACAGCAGCACTGTCTGTCATCCACTGTAACAACAAAACAAATACATACATATATTTAAAGAAAATTAAAATACAGTACCTGCCTGGCAATATGATTCATGGTAATGCCATGCTTCTTCATGCAAGTCTGTCCTCGATAGTCAGGAGGGCTTCCTATTTCATAGGTAGATGTCGCTGCACTGTCTATCCTCCACTACAGAAAAACAAATTTATATTTTTTATGTTTTCTTTCTCACTGCTTGTACTTCTGCTAACTGGCTACGAAACAGTTATTTCTTAGGCAGGAACAGAAATAAATATCTTACCTTATTTTCAACTTTTTCATCAGTTACAAGTTTTCTAAAAACTGCTTCAGCTATTGGAGAGCGACAAATGTTTCCTATAGAAACAGGAGATTAAAGTGAAATTTCAGATGATTAAAAACAAACAAATCAATAATTGTGTGGATTTCTCAGCACAGATCAAATTAAAGATTTTTATTTACTTAGGTAAAATGTGGATTTCTTATGTTGTTATAACCCAGGAGTTTCTGTAAGGGTGGAAACCCAGAGTCCTGCACCTGGTTTGGGGGAATCTCCAGTATCAATACAGACTGTGGGATGAAGGGATTGAGAGCAGCCCTGTGGAGAAGGACTTGGGGGTACCGGTGGGTATGACTGGATATGAGCCGGCAGTGTGCGCTCACAGCCCAGAAAGCCAACTGTATCCTGGGCTGCATCAAAAGACAGGCCAGCAGGTTGAGGGAGGTGATTCTGGCCCTCTAGTCTGCTCTGGTGAGACTCCATCTGGAGTACTGCATCCGGCTCTGGAGCCCCCAGGACAAGACAGACATGGACCTGTTGGAGCAAGTCCAGAGGAGGGCCATGAAGATGATCAGAGGGATGGAACACCTCTGAGTGAGAACTGGGATTGTGCAGCCTGGAGAAGAGAAGGACTGGGGAGATCTTATTGTGTCCTTTCTATAAATAAAGGGGGCTGTAGTGACAAGGGGCCTTACTGGACATAAGGAAGAAATTTTTTTATGATGAGGGTGGTGAGACATGGGAACAGGTTGCCCAGAGAAGCTGTAGATGCCCAGTCATTGCAAGTGTTCAAGGTCAGGCTGGATGGGCTTTTGAGCAACCCGATCTAGTCAAAGATGTCCCTGCTCATGGCAGGGGGGTTGGACTAGATGATCTTTGAAGGTCCCTTCACACCTAAATCATTCTATGTTTCTTTACTATCCATCAGTCTTTTGAAATGTGTGTAATTCAATGAAAAGATATAACTTATTAAAATAAATAGGAGTATTGTGTAAGCACATTGCTCTTTTCTTCTCCTCCACAAAGAATCCGTGATCACAGAAGATCACGCAAAATTATAGAATTTAAATGGCAGCAAATAATCTTTATCTTCAAATCTTCCTACACACTGGCAAATTTCAATGAATGCTTTACTGGAGAATCATGAGTATTTGCCTGAAGTATTTACATTACTACCTACCAGTTAACGAAAACTTTTGGACAATTCCAAAGCACAGCCAGCACGACCGTGGAACCAAGGTAGTGAAATGGCTGAACAACCTGTAGTAGAAATGTTCCTGACCACTGAAGTGAAGTCACTGAAGGTCAAACTGAACCCTCATTGAAAGCAGCTTCCAGATACCAATTCCAAAACCACCCAAAATCAAATGAATTGCACAAGCTGTAAAAACACCTCAGGAAAATAAATTTTCCATTTTTTTTTTGGTCCAAAATATGAAGGATTAGGAACAAAATGTAACTGATGGCAAAGCTCAAGTGCTGCCAACTAGCCAACAAACAGTTAAAGTACTTAATTATATAAATACATAATGAGTCTTCCCTTCCAACAGCCTCCAACTGCACTAGCTGCTTGATCTGACCTTATTTTCAATAAGAACCTATTTCAACAATGAAATAGTGCCCGTTAAAAACTAGAAACAATGAATCTACAGCATTTTTGCTCCACTGCTGAAGCTGTAACTAGGTTAAACATCTAAGGTAGACCTCTCAAACCTGCATGCAAAAATACGTATTCTTTGAAAAAGAATGAAATGTCTCAACAACAATAAAAAGTCTATTCAACTATTACTTTAACTCTTTCTACCTTTTCATCCTTCACAAATTCTGAGTAACTAGATGGATATTCATACTATTTGATGTCGCTCAAATGCACAATAAATCATACAAACAAACCTTCACTTTCCATCAAAGAATGTATGACTTTGCTCATCTCTGACTTCTGAGCAGATAAGTATAAAATATCATAAATGATAACACTCATTTCTATACCTTTAAATAAATCACTCTTCAGCTACTGATTAAATTCTTTCCAAATCTCAAACAGTAAATAAATGAAACGCCCATGAACAAAGCTGAATTTCCAGAAGCAAAAAGAAATTTTCAGATCAGGCACTTAGGCTTGTTTTCGTGCCTATATTTTCAAACAAAATATCAAGGTAGATGCTTCACTGCAAAAGAGAAAGAAGGTGCTATGATCTGGGCATTTAACAACTTGCTGTCAATTGCGCCAACTATAAAAAAAACCCAAACAACTAAGTGGGTACTGAACCACTGAAGTAATACAGATTTGTTGTCAAAGTTTTAGAGAACATCAAATCACTAAATGGGCAAAAGGAACTGGCTAACCATTGAGAAACTGTTCCTGCTGAAACATTAAGGGAATTTTGATGGCAGTAGACCTTCTTCCAGTAGAAAGCATACTACTTCCTTTGTTTGAACTAGCTTATTCCAATCAGTCTCGGAATAAAAATAAACCAGGAAAAAGTTAGTTTTATTTATAAAGTAAGTGAGAAAACAGGTTAGTATTTACTCATTATTAAAATATTAAAGAATATGGTAATAAATTAGAAAATAAATCTCACTTTAATTGAGTGAGTTAAGCATTAAACAATACAATAGGAATCAGAGGGAACATGGTAACATACGGTCCAAGACAGAAAAGAACCTTCATAACCAATGAACCCAATCCTTTGATAGTGCAGGCATATACAGCATCACTTCTCTTACAAACACATCAAGCTCTTTTTAAAAGCATCATCTATCTTAAAAGGCTATTCCAGATACTTATTTTCTGTGGTAGCCTGAACACTTCCAATTCCCAGTTAATATTTACTCTTGGAAGTCTATGCTCATCTGATCTTGGTTAACATCACTCTCTATCTTAAAAACCTTTCTTCCCTTCAACAGATTCAGAACCTTCGTCAAGCACAGCTATGCTAAACTAAACAAACTGAGCTCTCAGTCTCCTAGTGAAATTTACTGACCCATAATCACTCCAGTTAAGCCAACTCTGCACTTGTTCTAATTTGAACTTATTTTTCTTGAATACCGACAAATAAAATCACAGACTACACTGCAGGAAACGTTTTTACTAATTTGTTTTATAAAAGAAAAAGAAGTCAGAAAAATTTACTTAGCTCTTTTGAAAATAACCTGAGATAACTTCCACAATCACATTTGACTCCTTCATGAGTATCAAATTTTTGATCATAATCCCCTACTTCTAACTTGTCCATTCCCCCTCTTTCTCTGTTGCTTCAAACAGGTGATCTTTAAGTTTTCTTCCTAAACTATTAAATTCTGTTTCCATTACACCAGTTGTTGAGGCCATCCACTTCTTCCTCTACAATATTCTTCCTCCGTATGAATGATCCCATGCCACTGTGCATGAACAGTAAGTTTCATTACTACACTCAAAATTTCAATAGTAAGCAATGATTAATGCTTTTGGTCCTACTAATTCATCAACTAGCGCCCAGAATTTCAAAATGGCACTTTTGAAATAAATCCTTCATGGCTTTTTCTATTTATTTAACCTCCTGCTTTACCTGGATTGAATTACTTGTTCCAAAATTTTCACTCTTCTATAACCTGCTCACAACTTAAAATAAATGCCATAAATGTCATCTGTGATGGTATCATATTAAATATCATCACGAATGGCACCGCGATCACTGACTGATTAAACACATTAACTACCACTTCTAGCAATAACTAGAAACTGCAGTTATATTCTTTTTGAGAAAACCTGTAACCAAGTTTGTGACTTAAAAATTGTTGTTTTCCCTGATGACACATTCCAGATATTACCGGAGGTATTAACACTATTACAGAACTGCAATCACCATTCAAATCTATTCTTGGGGACTATGGACAGAATCCCAGAACTGACTTAATAGACTGACTTTTCTCCACATACTCTGCAATATTATTTTCCTCCTAACCAAATCTGTTTAGCCATGCTGTTCCTTGCAACTGTTATCATTCATCTCATCATTAACGTAAAGCCCTATCTTATCTCACTGACACATGCAACCTTCAATCCTTGTTTTCCGGTCATCATCCCTTTCCCAGTATAATTTCTATCCATTTCATATCCAGTTTTACATCCCACATCTGTCTTTCCAGGCTTTGTTGATGCTTCTCGCAGATGCACAGCATTTCCCAAGTTACAGATTGACAGCCATAACTGGGGAACGAAGGGGGAAATCTCACAGAAAGATTCATAGGGAGATTGCCTTCTTCCTTGGACTTGAACCATATTTTTCTTAAATGTTATCTGCATCTTATCTTTGTTACCTATTCTCCTCTGGTCTTCCTTTCTCCTTTGTTGTATTTCTGACTGATCTGATCATGCTTTTTTTATGTAGAAGATAACAGTATTAAGGTTCTCTGAATCTCCACCTTCTCCCTTCTTTTTTTTTAAATTTCAAGCTCAAGTTGTAGTGACATTTTCAATCATAGAAAACTAGTACCCAAGGTACCCAGACAGAAGCTGCCCATTGAAATAAATCCTACAAACATCTCCAAATATGATGATTCAAGGATAAGAGACTTAAATTTCAATCACAGAATCAGTACTGGAACAATTTGTTGATTGCTTTCACAGAGTAATGCTTTCTCACTCATTTTCTAGGGACAAGGACTACAATGACAGTTATCTAAGCCAATGCTTTATTTTGTGAGTTCTTACACCAGTCTGTGCATTAATCTTTGACCCATTCCCATACAGAAATGGAAGTGTTGCTTCTACTGACAGGAAAGACAACATGAATCCATTTCATGCTCATGTCTATAGCTCATCTCTAGGTACTGTGGATCTAATCATCTATTCTCTCAATCATTTTTGTATCTTCATCGTTCCTTACTCTGCTCTCTAACTCCTTCAGACCTTCCCCAAATGGAAACATATGCTTTTTCTTCCTGTGTTTTTCTGTCTGCTGTTTGTAACAGTTTTACTAGCTTTCACCCTCTCACATTTACAAACCTGCTTTTAACTCTACTTATCTTTCCATGCATAGTCAGTTTATCTGAGTGACTGTAATACTGCTTCCCAGTATCATTTGCATCATACATCAGGTCCCCTTCATAAGCAAGCGTTTAAAACTTACTACTCACTATTCCATTCTGTATTCAAATTCCTTTCTGTCTGAAATTCATCACGATTCCTAATTCTTCCCAGTTAAGTCTCTCTTGTCACACTCAGCATTCAATTAGCTTTGTAAGGCACCATTCAAGGCTCTGATTTTAGTCAAGGTTCCCTGGCCTTTTCATTCACAGTCAATTTAATTGGATACTTACACTCTTTCAGATAAACACCTGAGTATATAGCTACCAAAATGACATCATCTAACTTCCATACATCCCCCCTACTACCAACACACAGCGGGATTTCTCTTAGAAATTGAATATTAGCATGTGTGTGTATATATATATATCTCTAAGCAGAACTCAGTTTTGGCTCAAGATATCTAAATGGAGATGTCTACAGGAGGACTAGGTTTCAAAGTCCCTAGCCAATCAAGGCTTTGTCAATGTAATCAATGTCAACAGCCAGGAATCATGGTAGTCAAACCATCAGCTAATTAGCTGAATGTTCACATTTTAAAAATCTTTCTCTGTAGCAAGATTAATTATACTGAGTTATCAACTACTGGAACATTATGCTTTTCTCACCAACCTAAATGTTCCCCAGTAAAAAAAAAAGTTTTAAACACATAAGCACCCACTCACAACAATCAGACTCTTAACATTTTTAAGCATGCATCTTAATCTTATTTTCCAATTCCAAATCGCTTTTACAACCATGCTTTCAACTCTCTAGTGCTTCTGCATCATTCTGAAACACAGATTAAATAAGGCATTGTATTCTTAAAGCTATCTTACCGATGCTGCACAAAAGAAAGGTATTTTCCTTACATTTATCTAACATGTTCTTCTTTATCCAAAAAATGGCATTATTTCTTTTTGTCAGCTTGCTAGGAACGCTTATTACAGCACCTGTTTTCCATGACTTCTTCAACATCTTGTCCAACCTATTGCTTTTCCATTCTGCAGCTATAAATGGCTTTTTGTCCCATGAAACCTTGTATTTAGCTACATCTAAATGCATATAATGGGTTGTGACAACTGAACTAGGAAACTCAAATCTCTCTGTAACTGTAACCTAATTTCTTCATAAGCAATAAATTGTCATCTTAGAAATTATTTTACGCAGTCTAGACCTTTGATGGCAACTAGATGGCAATACTCAGTGATTCGCGACAAGCATTGATTTTCAGATGACCTAGCCAAAACCTATTTGCCTGCTGTTCACCTGCCTTAGAACTGTTCCTCCGTACATGGAGATCAGTAAGGCAGTGCCTGGTCTAAGATGCCCATGCAGCTTGTTACATTACAGTGGACAAGCCATCAGAGAGAAGGAGGCTGATTTATGTAACACAGCATCACAATAAGCTCATTTCTGGAGCTCTACCATTAATTACATGAGCTACATAAGTGTAAAAAAAAAGCAAAATGCATTTTGGTTCACCTCCAGTTTTAATTATTTCTTTGCCTTAAATGGGAAAAAAAATATTCTTTCCCAGTGCCTTTTCATGTACTGTAATTACATATGTTGCTGGGTGCTTCATTTATTTCTCGGTGATGAGGGACACTTCTCATTAACGTAGTGATGCACATTAGCTAGATTGTATTTTGTTGTGTGATGAATATCTGCTTATCTCATTACAACCGAAGAACACAGTCAACAGATATTTCAGTAATAGGTTTCTTTCAAAATAACGTAGAAAAAAATGTATTTTTTCATGAACGCTTGTACTTCTGGGGATCAGCTCTAACTGAATGTGGCAAACTTCAGAATTAATGTGCTTCATTAACCAGCACAGAATACTACAGATAAACGTTCTATAAATCTATTTAGAACTCTTTTCAGCAATAACCAGCAATAGGCACTATTTGTAATAAAATTTAGGAGAAAAAAATCTATTAAGACATAAGTATCATTCTTCAAGACTAACAAAAAAATTAAGCAAACTTTAAGCAGGAATAAGAAACAAGTTCTCTTCAAAACTTAACTGAAAAGAGTATATATTTGACTGGAAGAAAGAAGTGCTTATCATGTCAATTAGATCTTATGTCACACACCACATACCATTATGGTTATTTTTTTACACCCTGGTAGCACAGAAGAAATTTAAAAGGTATTCATAACATTTATAAAAATCCACCCCATTAACATTGGTCCTGATTCTTTCACCCTTTCCTCAAGCTTAGTATTAATAATTTCACTCCATACCTAAATTAATATATTATCTTCCACTAACAGTTCCTCAGAGACTCAACTGGATTAGGAACGTGATACAGTGCAAATCACCATCATGGGCTTACAGACCCATACATATGAATTGTTTTGTGAAGATTACTAATACCTTTAGAATATAGTGTTTGGAAAGAAGGATGCATATTAATTAGGTGGTTTTATACAAAAATTTTGTCTAGGCCACCGGCTCCCAAACATACAGCAACTGATAATCCCTTGCTGAAGAGTGTTTTCTTTAAATTATTATTAAGGGCTGATTTTACTCTAAGGTAAACATCAGAACATATTTCACAGAACTAAACTCTTGTTTTGCTATTCAATTAATCTCCATTTCTCCTGTTACGACAGAAAAGCAGATAGAAAAAAAACAAAAAAAAACCACCCCAGCACATTAACCAATGGTTTTGTAACAAAACTGGCAAAATGCCAGGGATTCACAGGGATCAACTCCCAGCGCACAGGTAAGACTATAAAGGCTAGGAAGCAGGTAATGTTAAAAGCCCTCCTAAATCAGAGCAAAGAGACATCTATCTTGTTATTCCCAAAGGGGAAGCAGAAGCAGATGTTTAGAGAAAGCGTGTACAGAACGGGGCATAGCCCTGTAATCCACGTAGTCAGGTTAGCAATTTGTTGGTTGTGAACATGCAAAGGATCATCTTGCTTGTCAGTAATCAACTGTCTTAAGCTTCAAGAAAGCATCCAAACCCTTTTGGACCCCATTTATACTTCTGTTTTCCATGACTTCCCATGACATGAGATTCACAACTTAAAAGACATAGAATATCTTTTCTTAAAAAAAAAAAAAAAAAAGAAGTTTCCTAGTTCTTCATTTAGGTAGCCCTTCAAAAAAGTCTTATTCTTTTCATTCCTTTCCATGACGGCCATAATTTCATAGATCTAAATCCTCTCCATCCTCCACCAATTTCCTTTCCTTACTTAAAGCCTTAACACCTTTTCCCTCTTCTTACAGAGACTGCTCCATTAAGGCCAGTCATTCCCGTCACCGTTTTCTCTCCCCCGTTCCCGCCGGCTGCTGGGGACGGCAGCCCGCCTCCGGGAGGCATGGCGGCGGCCCGGGACACTGCCTGCCGGGCCTCTCCTTCCCCCCCTTGCTGCTCTGGAAGCTCAGCACCGGGCAGCTCGTTTCAGAGAGCTCTTCACCACCACCCCTCGGTGCTGCCCTTGAGTAGCCGCCGCTCACGGGGAGCTCCCGTTGGTTTACGCGTACTGAGGAGTCGCTCTTCCCCACAGACAACCTTCGCCTTCAGCAATACTGGATTTCACGCGTCACTGCCCGCTGATTATCCCGCCCTATCACAAAAACGAAGGAGATGGGTACTGCTTTCTGCCTCCCTCCTCGACCACTAACTACTCCGGCCCTCCCCGGGAAGGCAGACCTCCGCACAGCCACCCTCGGCCCTG
>VZSZ01011271.1:156604-267289 GCA_013398815.1 Ibidorhyncha struthersii | reverse complement strand
AAAAAAAAAAAAAACAAGACCAAAAAAACCCAACCAAAACACAAGACATGAAAACAGGCTTATAGAGACAAGAACAAAGAAAGGAATCTGCTCTCTATCTCCATTACTTCATTTCTATCAATCAAAAGGCTTCTGTGTTTGAAGTGGTTGTTTTTTGAATAAAGATTTGTGATTCTGTAGGTTTTGGGTTGTAAAATCCAAATGTAGATAACTGGGTTTCTTGTCGTTGTCTGACTTCTTGGCTGTCTTGGAATAAGCATACAGATAGAGTGCAAGATTCCATACAAGTTTTCAGAAGTACTAATCTTTAAGATGGCGTTTGTAATTTTTTCCCTCCTCAAATTACTGTGATTTAAATATATAAATATATATACGTAATTCTGGAAACGCAAGCTTCATAAATTCAAGAATGATTTCTTATTATAGCCTTCTCTCCAATTCAATAAAAAAATCTTCAAAATACTGTAAATATCTGAGCTTTATGTAGTGATAGAAACATCTGTGAGATTCTGCTCCTTGAGAAACAATTGTTGGGCTATTTTTATTTTAGAGAAGGTGCTGTCTTCTGTTATGCGACATTCCTTTTTCATATTTGAGTTCTTCAAGTCTGAATTTAGTTGTAACTTTAATATGCTCATGAGGTTTTTTTCTGTGTACAGGCTGTCGTCAACAGCTAACTTTAGCAGGTTATTGCAGGTGAAACAAGATAAACCAGGCGTTTTTTAATATAAGAATGTGGGGGGTTAATTTTCAGCTTTACTTCTAAGCACCATTTCACTTCTTTCCAATGCAGTGTTTGGGAAGAAAAACCTGATTGTTCTTCTATTTCCACCTGTCTTGGGTAAACCTTAAAACACTTCCAACTCCATGTTTTCAGCAGGTTCTGCAGACCTTTCTGCTCTGTTCTCCCTCCGCCACCACTACCAGCACCAGCTTAATGCAGTACCATCCAGTAAACTTCTTGTTACCCAGCGTGGGGATGGAGGAGCGAGTAGTTAAGTTAACTCAGAGTACAAAAACCTTTAAGGTTGTGAAAGCACACATTAAAGTCTTACAGTGCAGCTCACCTGCCACTCTGCAAGGCCACGTAGTTCCTGCTGTAGCACTTGCACCCTGCCATAACACTTACTATCTGACATACCACTAACTACTCTCACCAGGCTTGTTGAGAAACAGTACTGCATGAAAGCTAGTAAAATTTCAGGAATCGAAGTGATGAGGAGCATGGTAGAAATACATGAGATTAGTGTAAGTCTTCACTGTACAAAGAAACCCTGTTTTCTCCTTTTTGACTTGGCTTCCATTGCCTCACACTGATGTATTTTCTGTTGTCTTCTTTCTCCTTTGCTGTTTTCAAGGTGCCTATGGCAGAGTTGTACAACACAGACAATTGGCACAAACCTGTGTCAATAATTGCTACTTTCTCATTCCCTACTACTGCTTTCCTAGACTCCTTTTGCCATACCATTTGTGCACGTTCTGAGGCTTTCATGATCAAAGTACGCGTTCTGAGGCTTTTCTCTTCCATGCTCCTTGGAGTCTCAAGGAAACAATATCTGCTTGTTGCTGTTGGCTCCAAAACCAGGAGGAAGGAACTTGGGCTCTGACAACAGAAGTCTGCTGCGTTTCAACTAAAGGGGGTGGTTATTGCCTTTATTTTATTCCATCCTTTTCCTTCAGGTTCCTTTTCAACTTCTGCCACTATTTCCTTGGACTCCACAGATCTTTTCTTGACATGTCATTCACCTGGCTGCTTTGCTGTCTACCATTGGCTTCAAGTGTTGGAAGCAGTAAATGGAGGGAGACTGATGGAGACATGTTTAACATAGTCTGCTGCTTGTTATCCGCTGGTCTATATTGCTTCCCTTTTTCCTGTGGTTAGGCAAAATGCTTATGATGGACGTCTTGCATGCTGTTCTAGGAACAGGAGAGGTGCCTGAGGACTGGGGGAAAGCCAATGTCGCTCCAATCTTCAAAAAGGACAAAGGAGGACCCAGGAAACTATAGGCCAGTCAGCCTCACCTTCATCCCTGGAAAGGTGATGGAACAGCTCATTCTGGATGTCATCTCTAAGCATGTGGAGGAGGAGAAGGTTATTGGGAGTGGTCCACATGGATTCACCAAGAGGAAATCATGCTTGACCAATCTGAGAACCTGTGATGGAATGACTGTCTGGGTAGACGAGGGGAGAGCAGTGGATGTTGTCTACCTCGACTTTAGCAAGGCTTTTGATGCTGTCTCCTGTAGCACACTCATAGGTAAGCTTAGGCAGTGTGAGTTAGATGAGTGGACAGTGAGGGGGATTGAGAACTGGCTGAATGGCAGAGCTCAGAGGGTTGTGATCAGTGGCGCAGAGTCCAGTTGGAGGCCTGTAGCTAGTGATGTTCCCCAGGGGTCAGTACTGGGTCCGGTCTTGTTCAACATATTCATCAATGGCCTGGATGAGGGGACAGAGTGTACCCTCAGCAAGTTTGCTGATGATATAGAACTGGGAGGAGTGACTGACACACCAGAAGCTGCCATTCGGTGAGGCCTGGACAGGCTGGAGAGTTGGATGGAGGGGAACCTAATGAAGTTGAACAAAGGCAAGTGAAGTGGCCTGCACCAAGGGAGGAATAACTCCATGCACCGGTACAGGTTAGGGGTTGACCTGCTGGAAAGCAGCTCTGTAGAGAGGGACCTGGGAGTCCTGGTGGGCAACAGGATGATCGTGAGCCAGCAATGTGCCCTTGTGGCCAAGAATGCCAATGGTCTCCTGGGGTGCATTAAAAAGAGCGTGGCCAGCAGGTTGAGGGGGGTTATCCTTCCCCTCTACTCTGTGCTGGTGAGGCCACATCTGGAGTACTGTGTCCAGTTCTGGGCTCCCCAGTTCAAGAAAGAAGGGGAACTACTGGAGAGACTCCAGCAGAGGGCTGCGAAGACGATCAAGGCACTGGAGCATCTCTGTCATGAGGAAAGGCTGAGAGACCTGGGTCTGTTTAGCCTGGAGAAGAGAAGACTGAGAGGGGATTTCATCAATGTTTATAAGTATCTAAAGGGTGGGTGTCAAGAGGATGGGGCCAGACTCTTTTCAGTGGTGCCCAGTGGCAGACCAAGGGGCAATGGGCACAGACTGGAACACAGGAAACTCCACCAGAACATGAGAAAAAAATGGTTTACTTTGAGGGTGACAGAGCACTGGAACAGGCTGCCCAGAGAGGCTGTAGAGTTTCCTTCTCTGGAGATACTCAAAACCCACCTGGATGTATTCCTGTGCAACCTGCTCTCAGTGACCCTGCTTTGGCAGGGGGTTGGACTAGGTGATCTCCAGAGGTCCCTTCCAACCTCTGCCATTCTGTGATTCTGTGAATTCCAAGTACCAGATAAATTCCAAGACTGGAGCTGGCTACCACAGTACCATGATGTTACACGTTTGTGAAACCAAAATTACATTTATCTCTTTAATTGTAGAGCTGAATTGAAATCTCTTGTTCAGGCTCTTTTCCAGCACTGCACAGTCTTGCTTTTCAGGTTTCTCTTTCCCATTAGATGTTCTTCTTTAACCTTTCTTGACTATGCTAGTTCTCATGTTCATGAATGTTCTTAATCATAACTTTGAATGTTCTGTTTTCGTATAAGCTTTTTAGGATTGATGTTGCTGCTATAACCATGGGTATTTGCAAATCAGCTATGCTTTAATGTATTCTTGTGCTGTTTCTGAACTTTTTAGTGCAGTGAAAGTGAAGACTGAATTACTGTCTGAGGCTTGTAGAAGGTATTTGCTGTTGCTTTTTCTTCTTTTTGTAACCCTCAAAAACCCAAACCCACCTTCCATCAAATACTTCAAAGCTCATACATACATGGGCAACATATGTATGAAATCTGCATGTAAGGCTTTGTCCCCACTTTATCATCAATCTCCTTTGAAACTGTACTTTTGATGCTCAGGTTCTCGTAATGCCACCATGCTTTATTTCATCTGTTCATATTCAGCAGAATTTTGATTATATCAGAATTAGTTACAGCTTTTAAGTAAAAAGGCTTTATTTATTCTTTATTACACCTTGCTCAGATAATTTCACCAAATGTTCAGCCAACACATTATTACTGTTAGTCAGAATGTAAATTAGAGGCTGACGCACTTGCCTCATCAGCTTACAAATTAAGCAGTTAATCAATTTTGGTGTGATATTCCCCCATGGGGTTTGTGTTGCTGACTCACACACGCTCAATATCTTCTCCTTTCAACAACAAGCAGGAGTGCAAATGAAGCTTGCTCCCAGCTGAGCATTCGCTGGTCATGGCATTCCAAATCCATCAGTCAGTGTATCCTCCTGATAGGTATTATTGTCTTATTGCTCCTGGTTACCTCTTTCCTGAGCATTACTGGAATACAAAACAGACCATTATATATGCACAGTTAAAAGCTAATAGTGAAGACAGTGCTGCAGGAATATTCCTGTTGTTATTGAAGGGGTAAACCAAACATGGAATTTCTGCTTATTTCTAAATATTTCATACAGTATTTTTATTAAAAAGCAGATATTTCTGTAACATCTGACCAATAGACTTGCAATATTAAATCAGTTTTTAAAAAAAGAATTCCACAGTTCAAATCCTAAGGTAAGCTTGAGGGGGAGGAGCACAATTTGATAGGTGAACAGACGTTTAAACCATTTTTGATGTCACAGAAATCCCACTTATGGTTTTGTCTGTTTATATAGTGATTAAAATCAGTAGAAACAAGATTTTGTCCCTAACCTTCACTATAATCTTTGGTCATTTTATTTCTATTGTATTTTGGGACAGACACCACCATTTCGTAGTGCAAACTTCCATGTACTTTTTTTTTTCTAAAAAAAAAGTAAATAACTAGCTTTGAATTGTCTTCATGTGATTTTCCACTTACTCTTTTTTTTACTGAAAAAGCATAAAGTTCTTTGCCTTTGTCCAAAGTTTTACGAAACTGATTGATCTAAAATTTAATGGTAAGAGTGAGGCTTCACCCATGCTATATAGCTAACCATTAAACTTTGCCTTTTTAATGTTGGTTGTTGTCTGTGTCCTTATTTAATCTTGAATTCTGTCAACAAAATCTTGAGTGTGGCATAGCCTAAAAGGGAGACTCAAACCTCCCCCTTTCCTCAGTGATAAAAATACTAGATTTCTTTTGCTATGGTTCTTCTTTTCCTTTTTAATACTGAGAAGAATGGAGATGGTCCTCCAAATTCTGAGACTGGCCAAAGAGAAGCAAAGGGGAGGAAGGAATGAATGCAAAGATAAGGAAGAGAAGAGTGAGAGGAGCACAGAAGCTTGTTATTTCTCTGCAATCTAGAAGCTGGATAATGCTTGGTTTTGCTCCATAATGTTTTTTTATCTCCAGTGTGCACATGTCTTATTTTCATTGTCTTGATCACTTTGCTGGGAGTCCTGCATTGTCAGGCATGTAACTGTCCCTTTTACCACAGTTAAAAAAAAGCATATCTTCCACTTTAATCTTATTGAACCATAGGAATAACTAAGTACCATGAAATGTGTGTCTTGGGTAGACTGGGTAGGTGACCCTCCCCAAAATAAAGACCCCTAGACTTATAAAATATCTTAAGTGAAAGCCTGCATACAAAAGCGTTCACCTGACTATGCAAGTGGATATGCACTGTGTGATACAATAACAATTATGAAGTATAAGTTATAATATGCTGAAAGTGTATTATTCATGGTGACTTGGGAAGAGTGGTGTTGCAATATGGTTTTTGTGACTGCTTCAATGTATCTCCATGCAAAAGCAAAAATTTTCCTATCTTATGACATGCTGGTAATGTTTTCCCTTTGACCTTGAAAATGCAATGTCAAGTACAAACAACAGAAGTAATGGAGACGTTTGCTTCAGCCTGGGTTGTTAATCTACCAAAAGCAATTGCCTATGCATGTTTTGTTTGGGCTACACTAGCCTTTCTTCTTGCTGTGTCCGTGCAGCCAGGTAAACCAAGAAATGCACATTCAAAACTCCTGCAAGCTGGTTGTGCTGGTTGTAGCTGGGATAGAGTTAATTTTCTTCATAGTAGCTAGTATGGGGCTATGTTTTGGATTTGTGCTTGAAACAGTGTTGATAACACAGGGGTGTTTTAGTTATTGCTGAGCAGGGCTTACGCAGAGTCAAGGCTTTTTCTGCTTCTCACACCACCCCACCAGCGAGTAGGCTGGGGGTGCATGAGGAGTTGGGAGGGGACACAGCTGGGACAGCTGACCCCAACTGAGCAAAGGGACATGCCATACCATAGGATGTAGTGCTCAGCAATAAACTAGGGGGAAGGTTGGCCAAGGGGGCTGCTGCTCGGGGTCGGGCTGCGCATCAGTGGGTCGGTGGTGAGCAGTTGTTTCCATTTGCGTCACTTGTTTTTCTTGGGTTTTATTCTTTCTCTTTGTTATTTTCCTTTTCATTACAATTTATTTCATTTATTAGACCTTTTTTAGCTCAACCCATGAGTTTTCTGACTTTTACCCTTCCACTTCTCTTCCCCTATCCTGCTGGGGGGGCAGTGAGCAAGCGGCTGTGTGGTGCTTAGTTGCGATCTGGGGTTAAACCACGACACTGGCTTAGTTTTAGTGCCATAACAGTCAGAGAAAATTGCACGTGCCAATAGCTTTTTCTGAACGTCCTGAGCTCTTAGAGTTTAGAGCTTCACCTTCCCCTGTCCTTTCACACACTGGGGACTTGGTCATCATCTTAACTTTCTGAAAGCAGAAGGGATGTTTAGGGTAGAATTAGTATGTCTTCCCTCTATTACCGCAGTGCAGTTCAGAGCCTGTTGCATTTTATGCATCTGTTTCCTTCTGTTCCCAGAGAGGCTGATATTTTTGCACAACCTTGTGACATCTGCTGTCGCTTCAAACTCTCCGATGTTATACTTGCTGCATTTTCACCAAAACCCAATGTTGCGACAAGCTTTCATGGAGAAACTAGCTCAGAGACTCAGCTGTCAAAATCTCTTTTGTTCTGGGAATCTTCCTTCTTGCTTGGAGAACATACTAGAGGAATATGCTTCACTTTGCAAAGTATAGGTGTAATTCCTATTCTAGTCAATGGAGCCTGGACAGAAACTTGTCTGACTTGCTGCTAGGCGTTTCACTTAGTTTGAGCTCAATTGCTCTCTAAGCTTCATCGATTTAATCTCAAAATGTATATAGTCCTCACCTTCATGGCTTTGGGCGGGAATGTTGCCCAGAGTGAAGAGGTGAATGGATGTTCAGGGAAGACCAATTAAAAAACTAGGCCTCTTTTGGCTGACAGTTGTTTCTCTATGCACAGTCTTTTCTATGCTTTTGTGAATTTAAGAACAGTGGAATTTAATGGAAATAGTGTCACTACTTCTTTTCAGAGACAAGACAGGAGGTTAGATGCATCTTTGGTCTGACAGCATATTCATGTATTATTGGGACTATTTGTTGCTGATAAACTTGGAAATGGTGGTTGTTGGTATGTCCAGACAGAAAACCAAGAATAATTTGAGTGATAGCTTTGAGGGGTTTCAGTAGATATAAGAACCAAAACTAACTCATATCTTTTTATCTGTACTAAGGCCTCTTCTTGCAAATCTACTGGTGAAGTGCTACTGTTCATCCATAAAGTGGTATTTATAATGTTGCAGAATATTAATATCTTCCAATAGTTGATTCTGTTCAGTAGTTGATTGATGACAGCAGATCTGGTAGATCTAAATGGAATCAACACTCTTCTTTAGAATTTATGATCTCGTGGACTCGGGGGGTAAATTTCAAGATTTTTTGTGTTTGCTACTGTAGTCTACAGCTTTATAAAGCAAACAATCTATTCCTAATCCCTGCTTTTTCCTCAGTTCAAATCTACAGAGGTGCTTATGGTGCGTCACATTGGAGAGGAAATATTGGTATGCCCTTCAAAAAGGAAGGATAATCTTTGCCTCCTGAACACCTGCAGCAACAGCTCAGAAATACTTGATCGATTTTAAATTGATCTGCTAGTTACAGTGAATGCCTGCTAGTTCAAGTCTCATGAATTCTGGTGAGCAATGACTGCATTCAACTTATTCACTACTCAACTGCATTCACTTCTCCACTCCTTCAGGAATCTCAGCTGCCTTAATCTCTCCTCAAGGTAGTTGCTCCATCACTCTGACCACTCCAATTGCTCGTCTCTCTGTACCACCAACTCTGCTGTCCTTCAAACTGGTGACTGTTGACCAATGAAAACTAAAAGATTAACATCTCTTCAGGAGATTTCTCTTAAACTTGCAGCATGTTCTGCAAGTGAACAAAATTATGTTTCAGGCCAAGAAATTTCCTTTAGAAATTCTTTGCTTCCTGTGTGGCTGTGGCTATTTATAAAAGCATGAATGTAGTGAATAAGTTTAATGCAGTCATTGCTCACCGGAATTCATGAGACTTGAACTAGCAGGCATTCACTGTAACTAGCAGATCAATTTAAAATCGATCAAGTATTTCTGAGCTGTTGCTGCAGGTGTTCAGGAGGCAAAGATTATCAGCAGGTTTGACAAATCCATATGCAACAAGCCCGTAACTAAATAGTGACAGCAGCAACTGAGGATGTATCTCCAACATCCTTGCTGTTACCAGTTTGTGTTCTGAGGAAGTACAAGGGGAGCAGATTGCAGAAAAGAACCGGGCTTGGTCCATGGGATGCACCCTCGAGTGCTGAGGGAGCTGGGGGAAGTCATTGCTGGGCCGCTTTCCATCATCTTTGAAAGGTCCTGGAGGACAGGTGAGGTGCCTGAGGACTGAAGGATAGCCAATGTCACTCCAGTCTTCAAAAAGGGTAAGAAGGATGACCTGGGAAACTACAGGCCGGTCAGCCTCACCTCCATCCCTGGAAAGATGATGGAACAGCTTGTGCTGGGTATCATCTCAAAGCACATGGATGAAAAGAAGGTTATCAGAAGTAGTCAACATGGATTCACTAAGAGGAAGTCGTGTCTGACTAATCTGATAGCATTCTATGATGAGATCACTAGATGGATGGATGAGGGGAGGGCAGTGGATGTTGTCTACCTTGACTTTGGCAAGGCTTTCGACACTGTCTCCCACATCATCCTCACTGGCAAGCTTAGGAAGTGTGGGATAGATGGATGGACAGTGGGGTGGATTGAGAACTGGCTAGCAGATAGAGCTCAGAGGGTTGTGGTTAGTGGTGCAGAGTCTAGTTGGAGGTCAGTAACAAGTGGTGTCCCTCAAGGGTCAGTACTGGGTCCAGTCCTGTTCAATATATTCATCGATGATCTGGACGAAGGGATAGAGTGTACCATCAGCAAGTTTGCTGATGACACTAAACTGGGAGGAGTGGCTGATACGCCAGAAGGCTGTGCTGCCTTACAGCGTGACCTGGATAGGCTGGAGAGTTGGGCAGAGAGGAACTTAATGAAATTCAACAAGGGTAAATGTAGGGTACTGCATCTGGGGAGGAATAACCCCATGCATCAGTACAGGTTGGGGGCCGACCTCCTGGAGAGCAGCTCTGTGGAAAGGGACCTGGGAGTCCTGGTGGACAACAGGATGACCATGAGCCAGCAATGTGCCCTGGCGGCCAAGAGGGCCAATGGCATCCTGGGGTGCATCAAAAGGAGTGTGGCCAGCAGGTCGAGGGAGGTCATCCTCCCCCTCTACTCTGCCCTGGTGAGGCCGCATCTGGAATACTGCGTCCAGTTCTGGGCTCCCCAGTTCAAGAAGGACAGGGATCTGCTGGAGAGGGTCCAGCAAAGGGCTACAAAGATGATTAGGGGATTGGAACATCTTTCATATGAGGAGAGGCTGAGGGATTTGGGTCTCTTTAGTCTAGAGAAAAGAAGATTGAGGGGGGATCTTGTTAATGCTTTCAAATACTTGAAGGGAGGATGCCAGGGGGATGGGAGCAGTGTTTTTTCAGTGGTGCCCATTGATAGGACGAGGGGTAATGGGCACAAGCTTGAACGTAGGAAGTTCCATCTTAACATGAGGAGGAACTTCTTTACTTTGAGGGTGGTGGAGCACTGGAACAGGCTGCCCAGAGAGGTTGTGGAGTCTCCCACTCTGGAGACATTCAAAACCCGCCTGGACGCTGTCCTGTGCAACCTGTTGTAGGTGACCCTGCTCTGGCGGGGGGGTTGGACTAGATGATCTCCAGAGGTCCCTTCCAACCCTGACTATTCTGTGATTCTGTGATTGTGCGCTCTTCCTAAGTGGCATCTTGTGTTACAACCACCAGAGACAAAGTGTGGGTCTGATGCAGAAGATCATGTCTTATATTTGCTGTTTCCCTGTTTGTTTGGTTTACTCTTTATTTGTAAGGAATAACTTTTCCCATACAAATCACAGTTTTATTTTTCTATGAGCTATCCTAAACTGACCGTAGATACAATTTCTTATTTCTTTCATGTTTTACAGTGAATAACCCTATACCTTCCAACCTGAAGTCAGAAGCTAAAAAGGCAGCTAAAATATTACGAGAATTTACAGAAATAACTTCCAGAAATGGACCCGATAAAATCATACCTCGTGAGTAACAAAAATGTTTTGATTCAGCTAAAAGCCCCAGCACTCCCCTGTGTTGCAGTCATACTCTCTTTACCAATTCCCTGTTTTCACTGACCATAATTTAGAGAGGAGTGAAGGTCTGGGGTGCCATAACTTTTGTGATAATCTTTGGGAAGTGAAGGGGTTCAGTTTGCTGTATACTAGGCAGACATGACTTACTGGGAGAGATCTTTTGCATGTTTACAACCATAGGAAGGCTTCCCTCTGGGGTGGGTGGACTCTGTCATGCTCACTCTGTGAATGTCTGTTCTTAAGGGAGAACCTGGAACAGTAGCGCTGATTCTTGAATATATGTGTTTATTAGAGTCAGCTAGATGAAAATAAGTTGAAGGAAAGAGATCAGGGTGATTTCTTCTTTGATACTGATTAAGCACTCTTATTTGCTGCTGTCCTCTTTATTTTTGCAATTGTTATTCTGTGTTTCTCCTAGTGTCTTCCTTCACCTGGTGTTGCTAGTTGTGGCTTTGAATTTATAACTATTATGTTCCAGAAGGTCTGTAATAAGACTTGCAGGATGATGACGCTTTATTTACCACAAACACTGTCTAACGATATAAGCTGATTAGGCTGCTGTGTGTCGCTGTGATTTAAATTCAGATTCTTCCAGAAGTCTGTAGAGATGTGGATGTCAACTATTTACTGTCTCTTTATCTTGCTAAGGGTACTCACACACAATGATCATGGCAATAAGCAAATTAATTCTGTATGAGCTAACGGGGGGTAGCTGAAGTAGTTGTGGCGGTGTAGAGATTGGGGGAGGCTAATGTGACTTGTGACTTCCTTTGTGGTTGACTATGGATTGGAGGCCTCATTTATCAATTCAGCATTTTTTTCCAGTTTTCTTTAAGCTTTTGCTTCGATTATTTGACTCTTGTGTTCAAAACTGATAAACGTAGAGTTTTATTTTCCCCTTCTCTTAGGTCTTCTCTTACGAGATCTTTAATAAATGGTTTTGCTGTTTCAGCTCATGTAATAGCTAAAGCCAAAGGACTTGCAGTTTTGTCTGTTATCAAAGCTGGATTTCTGGTGACTGCTCGAGGCGGAAGTGGAATTGTATTAGCTCGTCTTCCTAATGGAAGTAAGTGGATATTTTCCTTTTGTACTTCATGGGAGAATTAAAAGAAAAAAAAATATTTTTCTCTTCATTATTTATTTTCATAGCATAAAACACAAGATGTGTGAGGATTCAAGCCAGTAGGTGACAGTTTGGTTTGGTTTGAAAGATGTTTTCAAAATTTTGTACCTACTTTTGACCAGATGTAAATGCTTTCAGTATCTTTGTAGAGAAGGATGAAATTTAAAAGCATATAGTTTAAAACTCCTTAGAAGAATGAATTATATCCAATTATGGGCAACTGTATAATAAATAATTTGTAACAAAGATCTGTTTAGACCACGAGGGTTTGTATTTCTTAAATTCCTTCCTGTGGGATAAACCGGTATAGTTATGTGATTCCATTGTAGTGGTTTTGAACATGGTTTTAAATAGAGAATTTGCTAGTGTTTTTTAACTCTACTAATAAAATGAGTATTTCCTGTAACATGTGATAAAAATTCTGTAAATTTCTCTTGTTTTGCATGACAGCCTGGTCTGCTCCTTCTGCAATAGGAATTGCTGGCCTTGGTGGTGGATTTGAAATTGGAATTGAGGTATAATTTTGCATTTGAAATACTTGTTGGTAACTTTTTTTGCAAGAAATTAAAATGCATTGACAAGGATCTGAATGTTAGTGAGAGAGTAGAACCTATTTTTCTGTGTAAAAAAGCTATTATACAAGACAAACAAAGTAGGGTGTTTGATCTTATCAGTCTAATTGCTTGGAGAGATTTAAATGAAAAGAAGTGACATAACAGCTATTTCCTCAATTTCTTACTTCTAGCAGACTGAATTTTTCCCTTCTGGAAAGCTTCCTGTCAGTGTTCGCATATAAGCCAATTAGAGTTAATTAAAAGTATCCTATACTTAATACTGTATCAAATGCTTCATTAAAGAGCACAAGACTCCATCTGGCAAGAGGCAGTGAAGGGAATTGAAGGTGGAGTGAAATGGAGTCTAGCTAATGGTACTGTATTTCACGCATTTCCCATTCAGACTTGTGATTACCAATTTCACTCTTCATTTTGGGAGCACCAAAACCGATGGTGCCTCCTCTGAAGGAATGCTACCGAAAACAAGGCAGTTTCCAGCCAACAGAAATGATTAAGTAAGGGACTCTCAACATGTTCAGAGAAATCATGTTCATCTGAGCCCTGACAGTGCTCTGTCTCTGCTTCCCATCTCTTCTTGTTTGTTTCTGTCTTTCCTCCTCTTTCCCACCCTAGCCTCCAGTCCTGTCCTTCTTTTCTTTCTGTTTAGCTTCTGTTCTGCTGATTCCCAAAGAAAATCAAAGTAACAGTTTGATACCAACAAGATCTCTTGCTATGGGTGTTCTGTTCTTCCAAAGAATCCACGCATAGCTGATCTGGGTGGTCCACACCAGCCCCCAGTGTGTTTCCTACAACTATCCAGCTGTCCCTGTCCTGACAGCCAGTCAGTCAGTGCTCACATAGTGAGTAATGGATAAATATTTTATTGTATCCTCATTGTTTACTATGTGATCTCAGGCATTATTACTGTGCGCTTTTTAAAGGATGCTGTGAATACAAAATCATCAAGTTTTGTAAAGGGTTTTCTTTGGTTTTCATGACTACAGGATCTAAATGCATTACAGAACACTGAGTTTGATTCCCAGGGTCTGGGGTTTGATTTGGCTGTTGGTTTTAGTGGTTTTTTTTGCTTTTATGACAATGAAACAGACTTTTCACATGCTTTGATTGATCTATGAAACTTTTCCTCTAATCATCTCCATCTGATATTTTAGATAATGTAACCATTTACTATTGATACTTACTCAAATAATTTCAATAAGAAGCTACTTCTAAGAGGGTGTTTTTTCTGAGCAATATTGTGCCCTTCATTTGGAATTTTAGTCAGCTTACAAAATACTGTTTCCTTACTGGCATTATTATAACACAATCTTATTTACTTCTTCTAAAGGACAGATGCTATTCAGAAATACCTAGGTGGCTTAGGACCCCAGAGTCCAATTTCAGCGTTCTTTTAGTCATGTATAAACTTAAACCTTGTAGAAAATGGTTGGATTTTACTCCTGTAGGAGAGTTTATAGTTAGCATAGTCATAGTGGTACTTATGGGTGGTTTTAAACAACAAGAAGGAAATCACAGACTTCAGAAGTCATAGTATTTGCATGTTTTTCCAAGTGAAGTAACTTGGTACCTCAAATTAAAGACTGATTTTAAAATTCATCTAAATACTTTCCTTGAAGGTTTTTTCACTATGGATTCATTTAGCTTTAGCTGTGTATTCATCTTCTTAATGGGTAAGAAGACATAGCAGCGTCCTGGATGACATTCTGTCTTCATCCCTGGATGATTCAGAAACTACTCGTGTCAGACAGCTTTTGTTTGGGATGGGGTGGAGGTTACCAGGGGGCTAATAACAAAGGCCTCTTATGCTGTGTGTAATACTTCTGGGCCAGCCTTGTTTTGCAAATAATCTGGTATTTCCTCTTGTATTCCCTGCTGTCACTGCTTGGAATTTGGGGTAAGTGACAAGTTTTTTCTGAACCTGGCTTTCAGTCAAGTCCATCAGATGAAACATCAGGCACAGTAGTCCTTGGGTAGTCAAGACATCTGTTGAAAAGATAATCCGTCACAGTAAGCTATGAAAGTGTAATCTACTCTCTTGAACAGGCTGGTACGGCTGCAGTATTGTTTTTTAATACATGTAGTGTGTTTACTTAGCTTTCAGGTAAGGTAGAGTGATCTTTATAGATCATGCTTGTGTTTGAAAGATTTTTTTCTTCTTTAATATGCTTCCTAGTTTGGGAAAAGAGTTGTAGGAGACATTGAATTTTTTTAAATCGAAGAGAGTTATAGTTTTACAGTGCTGGTGGTAATAGGCATCAATTTAAATAGCAGCAAAAGTTCTTTGATATGTGCATTTTGTGTCACAATCCAGGCAAATCAAGTCTTTTAAAAAATAGTGCTTGGGTTTCTTTTTATTTGGCATTTGAATCTTTCAAAAATACTTTGTTAGCTCTTCAGTTATTTGGTTTAATAGTTTCTTGAAGAACCTGGCTACATCTCATATATTCAAGTCTTTAAAA
This sequence comes from Ibidorhyncha struthersii, assembly GCA_013398815.1. Lineage (NCBI taxonomy): Eukaryota > Metazoa > Chordata > Aves > Charadriiformes > Charadriidae > Ibidorhyncha > Ibidorhyncha struthersii. The sequence goes on along the minus strand of VZSZ01011271.1, from coordinate 252,578 downwards.
ATCAATATTAATTCATATATATACACACATATATATAAAGTATATATTAAACCCATAATTTTCTGTCAAGAAAATACAAATTTTGTCAATAACGGGAAAACCTGTATCATTTTTGCTGTTTATTCTTTGGACAGTAATTTTTGTTTACTAAGGTCTTTCTTGCTGTTATTACCTCAATTATGGAAGGATCGAAATTATTTTCTTAATCTGATGTCTCTTAATATTTCAAAATGCCTTCATAATTGTTTGCAAAAGCCATAGAAAATAAAAATTTGTTAATTAGGAAATTTTGAAGAAAAATAGGGTTTCTGTTACAGCTGTTATTTAGCACATACTGATCATATCAGCACTTGGGAAAAAAATCAGTCAAATTTGATTAATAAAGTAGGTGAAAGGATTTTTAGTTTCAAAATACCTTGCAGAAAAAGAATCAACTTTGTTATGAAAATTATTTCAAAAGAATCCTTTACAAGAAAGGAAGTAATTCTCTGAGAGAATGAAAAATTTTCACTTGAAGTAAAACCTTGATAAATCTGGAGCTAGTTTTCATTTGCGGAAGGGAATATCTTTGATACTCCCACCTGTTTTCCTGCAAAACAGGAGATACTTCTCCCGTGTCATTCTAACTTTCTTCTTAAAAAGCATAGTACTTTTATTTGATATTTTATAGGTTTCAGACTTAGTGATAATATTGAATCATGAAAGAGCAGTAGAAGCTTTTGCCAAAGGAGGGAATCTTACACTTGGAGGAAATCTTACTGTGGCAATTGGACCTCTGGGGAGGTGAGTAAAATACTTTCTTAGTATGGGGTAGATTTAAATATGGGGTAGAATTAAATATTGAAGATAGCTTTAAAAACTATATATAAACATCGATGTGGCTTTTTTTTGATATGTTACAAAACAGCCTGGGCAACCTGTATATTGACTGGACCATATTCTTGTAGTGTTACACCTTTTCAGTGACTTGTTGCTTTTGTGTTTGTTTTTTGCTTTTTTTCTTTCCTGATAGAGGTATTTATTGTTAGAAGGAAAGTGTTCTGAGATTTATTCTCCTCTTTCAGGAGGCTGCTTGGCTAGGCTCAATAAAGAGCACAGGTGCTGCTGTGCCTGGCTGAACTATTATTTTCATTAACCTATGAGTCTGTGCTTTCTGTCACCACAGATCTGCCTGACAGTAAATAAAAAATACACCAAATAAGTACTTTTAAACCTTAAGTGGTTAAACCAGCTCACTTTGAAGGATGAGATAACATAATCACATAATAATTTAACTTGGAAGGGACCTTACAAGATCTTTATTCCAACCTCCTGCTCCAAGCAAGGTCTGTTAAGACTTCAGATCAGGTTGCTCAGGACTTTATTCTGGTTGGGTCTTGACAAAAATCCAAAGGTGGAGACTACTTAGGCTCGCTGGGCAACCTGCTCTACTGGTCAGCTGTCATCATGGTGAAGAGTTTCACCTTACATCCAGTCAAAACATTTCTTGTTTCAATTTACATCGAAAGCCTTTTATCCTTCTGCCATACACTGCTATAAAGAGCCTGGCTTCATACTCTTGATTGCCTCTTCATAGATATTTGAAGGCTGCTGTTAGGTTCCCCTAAGGTTAGGTTCTTCCCCTAAGGTTAGGTTCTCTTCTCCAGGCTTACCAAGCCCAGTTGCCTCAAACTCTGCTCATGGGACATGTGCCTCCTTATCCCTTTTTTTTTTTTTGATGATGAAGTATTTACTGACTTTTTTTTGTCCTTTCTGAAAAAAATAAAAAGGATAAGATGATACCTGTTCCACAGGTGAGAGAGATCTGTGGATCCAGGGAGGGCAGTGAATGTCCTCTGCCTTGCAAAGGCGTTCAGTATGCTGTTCAGCAACATCTCTGTGTCCAAGCTGGGGTATTGTGGCCTAGGTGTCAGGGTGGGGCAGACTAGCAAATAGATGAAAAACTGAGTCATCAGGCTTGAAGAATAGTGGTAAATGATTCGTGTTGTACTCAAAAAACAGATTTCTGTGGAATTCCTCATGAGACTGTTCTGGGACTTCTCCTGCTTGGTATTTTTTTCAGTGACCTGGAGGAGCAGATGCAAAATATGCTCTTCAAGTTTGTGGATGACACAAAATCAGGGGGTGCAGCCAGTACGCTTCAGGATAGGGCCCCGTTCAGAGCGATGGACCTAGAGAGTGTAGAGGAAAGATCCAATAGGAAACCTCATGAAATTAAACAAGGGAAAATGGTAAATTCTGCACCCTTGGTTGGATGAACCCTCTGCAGTTCCGTAGGCAGATCCTGCCAGGCTGGGTAGCTGCCCTGTTGAGAAGGTGCTGGGGTCCTGGTGGACAGTAAGCTGAGCCAGCAGCGCATCCTGACAGAAAAGGCAGTGAACAGTGTAGGGGGCCGCATCAACAGAGCTGTACCCAGTAGATAAGGGAAGTGACTGTTCCCCTTTATTTGGCAATTCATAGACTATACCTACAATATTGTGTCCAGGTTGGGCCCTGCAGTACAAGGAAGGTGTTTATAAAGTTGAGTGCATGCAGTGAATGGCTACCAAGGTGGCCAGGACTTGGAGCACATGAACAATGAGGCTGGAGGAGCTTGGCTTATTTAACCTGGAATAGAAAAGACTTTGAGGTCTTCTAAGAGGCTGCATTCCCAACAGGGATCACCAAGAACACAGACCCAAATTCTTCACTGAGGTGCATGGCAAGAGAGTGAGAGATGGTAGTCATAAATTGAAACAAAGACGATTCTGACTGGATATGAGAAAAAAAATTTCAACATGAGTATAACTGAGCACTGACACAGGTTGCTCAGAGTGTCTGTGGAATCTATGTCCTTGGAAGTCTTCAGAAACTGGCTAGCCAAAGCCCAGAGCAACCTGATCTCAATGTGATGTTGTATCCATTTTAAGCAGGAGGTTGGACTGGCTGACTGCCTGAGGTATCTTCAAACCTAAAATATTATGTGATCCTGTGTAAGACAAAAATTGTAATCTTCCAATTCTATTGAGATCTGATAAGGCCTTACTTGAAATATTTTTTTGATATATTGAATAGAGTTCTAAGTCACCACAAGTATAATCAGATAATTTTAAAACGTGATTCAAACATGAATTAATAATTTTCAGACATCTGTATGCAAGAGGAGGTCTAACATGAAGCATTCACACGAGGCAACATTGTTCTGTGCTTCAGAGGAAACCTTATCAAACAACTTAATTATTTTGTACTTTATCCTGTCTTTAATAAGAACTGAAAATGGATTTTATTTATGAATATATTCAACAGAGTTTGTAAGAGCAGAGGGGAAGTGAAACTCTTCCTGACTTTGGGTAGGATTAAAATAAAAAGACAACTGTTGTTCATGTTGCAAAGCCATATTGAAGAAAGTCAACCAAAATTCTTTTTCTAGAAACTTAGAAGGGGATGTTGCCCTGAGAAGCTCTGCTGCTGTCTATACATACTGCAAATCTCGAGGACTGTTTGCAGGTGTATCCCTGGAAGGAACCTGTTTAATTGAAAGGAAAGAAACAAATCGCAAGTATGTTCTCTTCAAATCTAGAAGATTCAGTGAAGGCATAGTGACAAAATGAAATAGAACACATTCAATTTGGAAAAAGAGTTTTTTATGAGAACATACTGTGCTGAGTTTAGAGTTTCTTGAGGGGCAGGGGTTTCTTCAATTTAGACATCTTGCAATGGGTATTGAGATGATGCTGAACATTTAGAGATTTTATGTCTGTGGCGGGTTGACCTTGGCTAGCCACCAGATGCCAGCCAAGCTGCTCTGTCACTCCTCCTCCTCCTCAGCAGGATGGGAGGAGAAAAAATATGATGACAAGCTTGTGGGCTGAGATAAAGGCAGAGAGATCACTTGCCAATTACTGTCTCAGGCAAAAAGAACCCTCGAATTTGGGATACTAATTTTTTTGCCAGTTAATAAGAGAGTAGGATAATGAGAAATAAAAACAAATTAAAAAAAACAAACAAACAAACAAAAAAACCCAACACCTTGGAGCCAGCTGGAACCACCTCTGTCTGACATGGGGACAGCTTCTGGCATCTTCTCACAGAAGCCACCCTTGCAGCCCCAGCCCTTACCAAAACCTTGCCATCTAAACCCAGCACAATATTGTAGAAGATAGGTATTGAAGTATTTACTGCATAATGAGAAATATTCTTTTAGGCCACCTGAAAAAAAAACAAACAAAACCAAATCCAGTTTAGAGCATCGCTGATTTTGAGAAAATACCCAGCTTATGGAATGCTGCTTCCTTTGTGCAGTCTATTAAGTTTAAAATCCAAGGAACCTCTGAGTCTCTTGCACTTGTATGTCCTGTGTTTATGAAAACTTTGATTCTGCTAATATCAGCAAAGACTAATACTGATTCTAATGACAGCATGTCAGTAACTTTTAGCTATCTCCATTCATAAAATTGAGGTTCCAATGTATTAAGGAATTTCACTACATCATTAAGGAATGTATTACGATGTTTTGCACAAGTGGTATGTGTTTCTTCAGTTTTCTGTGTGATTGGCTTTCAAATGGTCTAGCTGATGCATACCACGTGACCAGGAACAGAATGTTACTGGTGAAGATCATTTTGAAATAAGGTGGTAGGCAGCATGCAGGTTTGCTACAATTACTTACCATTCCAAATTTACAGCATTGAACTAGTTCTGTCATTGCTCAATAGATGATCAGTAGGAGAATTGGAGGGGGGGGAGGGACGACATTTGCACAAGGTTAATTTGCCTAGATATTGAAATGTAATGATGATCAAATACTTGGCATCTTTTCTTTTGTGTCAGGTTTTATGGGCAGGATATTCGTGCTAGTGCCATCTTGCTTGGTGATGTTCCTTTTCCTGCTCAAGCAGATGATCTTTATGAAACTCTAGCATCCTTCACTGAAGTATATGAAAATGAAGAGCAAAAGAATAATCCAGGAAAAGCTGTAAGGGAACAAAGAAGGGTTTGTGCACCTCTTTCACGTGGGCTCTTTCTGTTCCTGAACTGTTCCTAGTCGGTGGTAATTTTGATGTTCATGTGGCATTCATAACTTCTCTATTGAATGCTTTAAAGGTGTAACGCATTGCAAATACTGCATGTGGGTAATACATTTGTTCAAGTATTGCACTGGTAGGCTTTTCTGGACAAGAATGTTGCTGGGTTTGCTTTGCATCCTCCAGAATAACAAAGTATATCCTTGTTTTTTTCAAATCTGAGTTTGTTCAATTATTCCTAATCAAGTTAATCTGCAAATAATGAGCATACCAGGTTTGATGTGATTACTCTTCATTTTTCTACTTTTTCTGTCTTCCGTTCAAACGGTCACGTTTACAATATAATACTAAGACTGTATAAGATGTTTTCTTGTAGATGTTGATGTTACTGATAGACAGTCATTTACTTTCATCTTTGTTAAACACATGATGAATTACTTTAGAGTCATGTATGTCACTAGTTCTTTAGTGTGCTTGTTGAGTTCATACAATTTCAGTGGAGAAAGAGTGAATTTATTTTTTTCAGCATAACTTGACATACCTTTAGCTCTGAAGTTACAGTCTATTTCCAGGTGTGATACAGCTTTTTATAAAAATTTGTACATTTTAGGTAAATGACCCACCATCGAGACCAGAGCCACCTAAACCCACTGTTAGACCGACACCACCAGGTTACAAATGTTTTGATAATAATTATTCTGTATATAAAATTAGAGCATTAAAGCTAATGAATGTTATGCAATTATTATAGTAGTAGCTGTCTGTCTAAAAATATTTTGTTAATACTCTTCCTTGGGCAAACACTGAAAGTATGTTGAGATAGTGCTATAAGTGATAAGAGGTAAAGGTTTTGTTTATTTGTTTTATCTTGGCAAACCTTTTCTCTCTGATAGATTTGCTATAGAAATAGTCTTTTTATAGTTACAGAAGCATGTAATAGTTCAAAGGAAACATTCATGTTCATTGGATATGTAGAAGCCCCATGGAGCAATGAAACTTCTTAGTAGAAAGAACAGTCCTACTAGAAGCTGCTAGTCCTACTTCTAGAAATTTCTGGTTTCTAGAAAACTTAGTTTCTCTTTCAGGTTTTCATTGTCTTTTAATAGGTAGAGGTCTTACAGTAGAGCAGAGGAGGCAGAGTTTTGGCTCTATGACAGCTTATCTACCACAGTGCTGTCGTGGAAAGTGAAGCTTTACTGTGCAGCTCCTGTTGTTGATTTATTTCTCTGGAAAAGGATATAAGGCAAAATCCTTGTTTCTTTCTTCTGTACTGCTCCTTAGATAACAGCAATCACGTTATAACTATTGAACATGTATGAGAAAAGCAGTATATGAAATATATGATGTACTAACATATATTATTATAACTTGCTACTTTATTTTCTCTTTCAGCTAAAAAGAATACAAATAAACTTTATCCTGAACTTCCAAATGATTACGCCTCTGTGGGTAAGTACTAAGCTTACACATACTTCATTAACGCAGTGTGGAATCTCACAAGTCCTAAAAGGACTTTGGAAGACATCTAACACTATCTGGCTATATGTATTTTTCTTTATTGTCCAGGTGTTAAAATGAGACTCAGGTCTTGTATGCTCTCCTGAAAACGTTTCATAAATGTGAATCTTATTCCCTGGCTTTAGATTCCAACAGCAGTGTTCTTTTTCTGAACAGCAAAAGTTCTTTTCTTTATTCAATGAGCTTGAAAAATGTACTGAAAGTAGTAAAACTGTTTTACCTTATCACCTAATTGAAGTGAAAAAGAAAGCTGATATAACAAGCTTGTGCCCAAGTCCTTATGCAAGGTACTATGACTCCTGTTTTAATTAAATAGTGCTTCCACAGGTCATATCTGATTATGCTGGCGTAAACACAGATTTCAGTTGCAGTTACACTCCTTGAGGTTTTTGTATTGCATTATACAAAAACTCTGCATTATACTACAAAGATACTACTTGTTCGTTGTTCTATTCTGATTCTCTTAAGTTTAAAGCAGTTTCAGCTCTAATAGGAGAATCTTACTTTGTAGTATTTGTGATGTAACTCTTGAACTGTGGGGCACATCATTTGGAAACTTGTGATCTGTTAGGAAAAAATTCTATTACAAAAGTGGTTATGTTCATTTGGCTGGTACAGGGTTCTCTCCCACCAAAAGTCTCATCTTTAACGGGTAAAAGACTGTTAGCTGTTTCAAAGTCAGTGAAATAAATTATTTCTCCCATGAAGTATATTGTCCATTTGATAAATAAATGTTTTAGTGGTCACTTCTAGATCAAAAGAGACAAAGGCTTTCTGTATTACATGTATATATATGTTTATATATATGTGAATATGTACACAGATTTTCACGTATTGCATGCACCACTTGGAAAAAAAAAAGATAGAAAAGATCTCTTTTTTACTTTTGAAAATGGTGCTAAAATCAAGCTTGATAATAGATCACAGTGAAAAGTCTGTTTCAGTGAGAGTATTGTGATTTAGCACAGTATCTAAACACTGTTGTCTGAAGGCCAAAATCATGATTGTATTTTTCATTTGTTGATTCATATAATTAGAGTTTTTCACTAAAAATTAAGATAAATTGTATGTGTCATTGTCTTTACGTTCTCCTTCATATCTTCTTTCTATACATGCTGTTGATGTGTGTGTCTGTTGAGGGGACCAACATAGGAGGATCTTAGGCTGAGCTGTTGATGTGATTTCTGCAGATCAGAGACTTCCTGAGAATCAAAATTTGCTATTCTACTGTAGGACTTTTACCAGGAAAAGAATGATGACTCTAGTGATCCATACTCAGTAGCTGTCATCCAGAAAGAAAGCAAAATTGGTCTTCTGGCCATTAAAAATAAATTTTTCCAGTCTTAAAAAAACCCTGACCAAGTGAAGTTTCTAAAGCAGTAGAAAAAGCTTGCACACACATTTGCTGTGTTAAAGGGGGTGTTCTTCCATTCTGGTGCAAGTCACAAGGTAAAAATCTTCCACAGCTGTTTGCTGATGGCTTTCAAGATTGTTTGAAATCAAAATGTAGACTCAGTCAGTCTACTACTGAGGACTTCTGATGATTTCTAGAAACATACAAGCTTATCTTTGGGGAGTGCAAGAGGCAGTAGGATCTTGTGTAAATGACACTTCTTGCAAGAAATGTTGCATGGTAAATTTTTGTTCACCTTACAAGCTTGGCACGGTATATTTTGCTTTCTATTGCAGGTTATATTTCCGTAGGTAACAGTTCAAATATTGTCTGAATCCACAGAAGTATTATATTTTTCTAAAAGCTAAAGAATTGTTATTATCACAGGGAAAATTCAAGGTTGAAGTCAGTTCCCCTGAGTGTCTCAATACCATAGCCTACATGCATGTTGATGGGAGGCTGCAAAAGAGTTGCAGTCCCTTTCACATCAGTAACAAGGGGTGTTTTAATGCTGGGTGATGGAATAGAAGGAGCCTTAAGGCCATACCTTCTGTCAATGATCCCTTCCTGCCTGTTTATAGTCCAGATGATTTCAACAGAGCTACCTAGCAGCTACAGCTCATACTAGCCAGTTTTTATTGCAGGATTAGTTGCTGCAACACAAGTTCTACAGTGATCTGAAAAAAACAGTTCAACATTTTTTGCATCTTTCTAGTTTAAAAAAAAGTTTTTAAGTAAATAGTAGAAGAGTGAATGAAACAACTCTAGGAAGCTATGTTTGAGGTGTAATGGCTGGTGCAGGGGTAGGTTTTGATGTTGAGCAGGAAGCTTGTCTGGGTTGCCAGTAATAAGGACTTGCTTTTGGGTGGGGAGGGGGGAGGCTGGCATTGTTTTATGAGGCTTTGGTTTTGCAACAGTTACTAAAGTAGTAGAAAGGTTGAAAAGTTAATTCTTCTCATTAGTTGGAAGAAGAGCTAGTCTTGTGGATGAAACATTTTTAATTATTTTATGTGGACCTGAATTATCTAGATAGGTCATGTAATATAACCGATTTCAAATGCAAGAAGAATGTTAAATGAAAAACATGTTTTTCTAAACGGATAATGTGATACTTGAACTCAGATGCAAGTAGATTGTTTTTGTGTAACTGAATAATAGTTAAGGTAATGCATTTAGTTATAAAATGAGGTTCAGTAATGCTTCAAAATTTTTCCAAAACTTGGAACTGAGATAAATTTTATTTAAAAAAATAATAATTTGAAGACACCTTTTACAATTCTGGGAAAAAAACCTAATAGCTGATACAGTTGTTGTGATTTCATGAAGTATGAAGTTTCTACCGAAGTAGAGATTTTTCTGGAGACTTTTGAGATAAAGAAATTAGATTGACTTATGAGTATGAAAGTTCGTGCCTCCTCCCTTACTGGAATTAGGGATTTGCAGCTTCATTTTTCTACTTGTCCCCTCTATGTTGTACAATCTAATAAAAGGGCTGGCTGGTCCTTCCAAGCTTTATTACCACAGTCTAGCCTTACTTTATCTGGATAGAAGGTTTCTGCAGAGTTCTGTACCACATCTCTAATATAAATGACCCATGGTTCTTTATTGGACTACTTGGGCATTGTAGACTCAGGAGAAGTATATTTTATTAGGTCAATTTTTTTAGATACATTAAGTTGATACTGTCACACTAGAATATCTATTCCTAGATATTAGATTTTCATTATTAGTGGATATCTAGCAAGGTGTCCCTGCCTGTGGCAGGGGGGTTGGAACTAGATGATTGTCAAGGTCCGTTCCAACCTTAACCATTCTATGATTCTATGATTAGTGCTATGATTTCTAATTACTTCTGCTTGGGGTTCTGCCATGGAGCAGCAAGTAATCAAAACTGTAGATACATGGTTAGTTGGCTTACCTGTCTGTCCTCCTAACAGTTTGCTGGATATTATACAATTCTGGAAATGTTGTAGTGATGTGGTTTCCCAACTGAACTGGTAGCAGCAGGAGTAGCGATCTGCTAGTAAAAGCAGGAGCTGGATTAAAGTGAATGTTGACAAGAACTGAATCATTAACAGGCAATTTTTTCAGTATCAGAAGTCAGATATTTTTTCACTTTTTCTTCAGCTTTGCTAATCAGAAAAGGACTGGTTCACAGGTTTGGGAAAGAATCACTTAAAATTGCCAAGATGATGAAACATTCAGGAAACAGACTTGAGGCAGGAATGGGGATGAAAATGCAAAAAACCTTCTCCTTCCAAACACTGTTCTTTTGCTATTCATTCACAATTAGCAAAAATCATCATGGGCTTGAGTTCTCTGGCCTCGAAAATGCATATTTGCTTAGTGTTTCATTCTGTCTCTGCTCAGTAATGTGTTCCCTTTCAGGAATGTTTATGAACAAGAGGGTGGGTCTGTAGCTACAATACTGTAAGACAAACTGCTCATCGTAAGTACAAAAGCAGTTCTTTTTGTAACAGTGCAAGTATTTTGTCATAATTAGGAGAAAGTAATGATGGTGTTTGTATCTTTTAAGCAGTCATATGATTTGCTTAAGAAACTCGTAAAAACTCATGCTTGTAAAGCCTAAGTGTTCAAAGTTTGGGGTTTTTTTAGATTTCTGTCAGAGACACTGGTTTTCTTACCTTCCACAAGTACATGAACTAAATATTTTTAAATTTAATTTTATCTTGGGGAAAATGTGTGCTGTCTTCTTTTGATTTTTGAACTCAATAAATTATCCATCAGCATACATTGAATTGCAACTAGTTTCTTCTGCAGGAACTTTTCACTTTGAAAATAATATGAAAATATTAACAGATTGTTACTGCCCCATTAGGCATATATTTGTGTTCTTACATACTGAAAGAAGTGCTGTATCAAGCCTACTGATGAAGACATGGAAGCAGATGAGAAATTTGTCACCGTTTTTAAGCAGCTAAAAAAACCTCTTTCCTTCAATGATGGTTTGAGTGATTTGTCAACCTCATTATAAAAAATTCATGCTTTCCCATATGAATTTGTCTGCAGCTTTTAGACAATGATGTTTGTTGTGGCTTTCTCCACTATATTAAAGAGCCCATCCCTACCCAGAAGGTTTTTTTTTGTTCCCCTCTTGTTCCCTTTGAGACACTTGTGCTGTAATCAAATCACCTTTTGATCTTCCTTGATTTTTCTTTTGATTGCTAAACAGATTGATGAGCTCTTTGTCATCTCATTTTCTCTTTCCTTTCAAATTTTAAATAGTGCTACAAATAGCAAATCTTGAGATGTGAGCTCACTGGGATCAATAAGAGTTGAGCTCCAAAAAGGCATAATGACTGTGGACTAAACTCCTGTCCTTACTGGGTTTATCGTTTATTTATTTTAACCTTCTTACATATTGCTACTTTATGTTAAAACAGTTGAGAGAATATCAACTTTTTGATTAGGTGATACCATGGGGTTGTGGTAAACTCGGTTTGTGCAACCTAAATCCCCCTCAGAGATGCTGCTTTTCGTGGTTGTGGTTCTTCAGGAATCAGGTCTGGGTCAATTCTTTGTAATTTCAGAGATGATCTCAATTTTTCTTTCAGTTATCTATGAATGACAGATGGTTCAGTAGATCTATGAAAATCTGTTTGCTGTGAGAATTCCAAGACAGATTTTCATGCCTCCTGAAATGTATTTTGTCAAGGAAACTTGAGAGTCTCTATGTGAATTTCTTTTTGTTAGAACATTATGGGTATTTTTGTGGCCAGTTGAAAATGGCAGTATTAACTAAGCCAACACAATAACATGGACAAAGAATTCATAGACTGCTTCTGATGTAAAAAGCTTTTTAAAAGATCTGTTTTGTGGCTCTCTGAGGGCAATAGCATCATTTTTACTTGTGACTTCACCTCCTGTTTCACTTATTTTACTTGCATGCATGTTCTGCAGTTCAGTTTCCATCTGACTTATGATCTTGTTATTTTTAGAGCTACTAACCTGTAGGATAATATCAGTCAAACTCAGGGAAAAGACAAAATGTAACCTGGAACATGGACACCATTCTAGCTGTCTCTGCATTAATTAGTACCTCTAATTACATGTACTACTGAGCTTGTTTAAACACAGGGTAGTGAAACAATGGAATTTTTAGTTCAAGCTGCTGAAAGGAAGCATTGCTCTATGTGCTTGCAACATTAAAATAGGCTTGCTTTGCTAAATGTGTGTTGAGGGAGTCTCTTTATTTTTCTGATATACTTCTCTTAAATTAGTTTTAACAAAACTAGTACTGTTTTGGAACAACTCATATTTAACTGGAAGTCTAACATACAGCTATTTATAACAGCTATGCAGTTCCACATTTAGAAATACCCACTGTCAAAAAAAATCTGACAACTACACTGTAAGAGAAATGTAAGTGTGCCTGAATTTCTTCTTGATGAGTGACTTTCGACTTGGGCATTTTTATTGTGATTAAAACTAAACACCACAATAGTAAAGTATAAGTATTTAATCAGTTTTGAGCCAATAAAATTCAGGTATCTCTGTGGTGTCAGGCTATCTTTTTCCCAGAGTAATACTTGAATTTTTGCTTTTTCTTTGTTGTCAGAAAGTGTCTGCTTAAAGTCTGTCTTCCTAGAATATTGTCAGTATTACAGTTTTTGCTTCTCTCTATCGGTTCTGGATCAAGATGATTTAAATGGTGTCATCATTCTGAAGATTCATTTGCAAACTTGGATTGTAGTGAAAATGAATGAAAAGCTTTTAACTTTTAGTTAAGTAAGGTTATAAAATGTTTTTTGTACCGTGCTATCTGTATAGACCTGGAAGGGAGAAGGAATCCAAAACCTGAGTTTTTCTAAGCGTGGAGGAAGACTCCATGGTGCATAATAAGGGGAAAAATGCATTTTGCTTTTGAACTGGAAATGAAATCATCCATGGAAACATGATTTATTTCTGTCACTGAGACTGGCTGGTGTTTCAGAAATGTTGGCCCTGAGTCATTTTCATAGGCATTAGACTGTACACTTTTAAAAGTCTATTCATTAATGAGGATATGAGAACTTGGAGATAAATAGAATAATCCACCTCATGGAGTGCTGATAACAAGCTGTTTTTTCAGTTGAATTTCCCATATTTTCCTGTGATATTTCTGTGCTGTTAGTCCTTGTAGATAAGGAAGTTAACTGGTTGGTGGAACTGTTCTCCCATTGTGTGTCTTCATGGGGAAGTGGAGTAGATGTGTTTTATGGTGAATCAAAGATACTGATTTCAATAATTAACTGAAAACTGGATAAATAATTAAAATAAACTCAGATAAAATCAGATTCATGCATATGCCTTTAGGTGCTGTGGATGCGTGCTGTATATTTGGAAGTGAAAAAAAGCCACTTTTCATTCTTCAGTTCATGAATTACTACTCTTCCAAGAAAGGCAGAGATTTGCTGTAGGATGAAGTAGAACTGTTTCACATTGTAAGCGAGAACCCTCATCAAGCTGTGCAGTAATCTGTTCCTTCTAGACTATAAATTGAGGAGGAACTGTAGCAGATTATAAACTGTAAAATCAATAAGACAGCTCAGTGTGACTAATAGATATTTGTTTTAGAAAATTTTTGCTAAGTGAGATATATGATGTATCTGTCATAATTCTTCATGACATTGTCTACTAATTTAGTAAACATGAAGAAACCCCCCTGGAAAGTAACTAAAGTACCTTGTTTGTTTGTTTGTTTTTAAGAGTTTTAGCTAAGCTTGGTCTATTTTTGTGTTTTTCGTGGCAAGGCTTGTGACGTGTTTATATTTAGTTACTGGAAAAATAAAACATCCATCTGGTGGTCCCCCACAGTATTAATTTTCTTGCTATTATGAGCTCTTTCTTAATACTAACCAAACCCAGGAAATCCCAGGAAATTATTTTTGAGACTATTTTTATCCCTGATTCACTTTTACTAGGATCGTACTATTACTATCGTGAATGTAATAAGTCAGATAATCAAGCTGCTTATGGCTTATGTTGTGGCAAGCTGAGGGAAAAATATGTAGCATGCAAGACTTCACTGGTCATACTGAAACAAATAACTTACTGCACATAATCAGCTAACTCAATACAACAAGGCAAAGAGAGAATGAGGTCAGATGTGCTAGGATGAAATTGGGGTCTTTCTGATGTTTACATGCATCGGCAGAGAGCTGTTATGCTAAATATGAACCAGATATACTGGCACGGGGAACAATATTTTTTCTTTATTTTTTAATGACTTAGAATAAAAATTAGGGAATTGGAGCTAAATCGTAGGAAAATCTCAGTGCAATCTATGCTTATTTTTTAAGTGTAAAGCACCATTAAGGTGATAAATCTGATTTACAGCAGTTAAAATGTGAAATTGTTCATGTGAATGTACAAATGTTTAATGGTGTCGGTTAAAGGCCTTTGGTCTGAGGCCCTTGTAAAGCATGCAGCTTCATGTTTTAGCATATTTGTGAAATACATACTTAAAAAGTTGTTTCAGAGCTGTGTACTGTATTAGATAGTATTTTCTTTCCGTATTGTTCAAGTAGTAGGACAAAGGCAAGTTGAAATTGCGTTCCTATCTATTTATCTGGAAAAGCCTTTGGGAGTATGGGAGCTTCTGCTTCATGAATACTAACAGAGGCCAAACAGGACTTTTAAGTACATCAAGGAAGGGATAGATATACAGCATTTCTATCCAGACTGTGACAGAATGCCCTGTGCTTGATTGACTTGAGATGGAAGCTAACACTGATCTAAGAAATGGAGATCGTTTTGCAGTAACAGTAGGGTGATGCTTTACAGATCCATCTTGATAGCAGGGACAAGAAACTTTACTACATCTGAAAACTGCATGTTTGAGAACATCCTGTCTTCCACATAGTTCCCGACACTCCCCTTATCTCTGGTGAAAGGCAGGAACGAGATGGGAGGAAGTGCTGCATATCTGTTCCTGGAAGGATACTGAACATCTGCTTTATATTAGGTGCTAAGGGAAGACTCAGATAATACTTTCCTTTTTCATGTACCTCTCTTCCCTCTTTACTCTCAGTGGTGCATGTTTGTGTTCTTAGCAGATACTTTGCTATTTAGCAAGGCAGGTGTCGAAGATAAAAAGTAA
The DNA here is from genome assembly GCA_013398815.1 of Ibidorhyncha struthersii. Classification (NCBI taxonomy): domain Eukaryota; kingdom Metazoa; phylum Chordata; class Aves; order Charadriiformes; family Charadriidae; genus Ibidorhyncha; species Ibidorhyncha struthersii. The sequence continues at coordinate 237,562 of VZSZ01011271.1, read as the reverse complement.
GAAAATAGAAGACCCTTCTGTAAGGAAAAATAGAAGAGAAAAACTTGCTCTGGTACACATTTCCTGTATTTGTCCCTGCCAAAATGTTCAGACTGTTTCTTCCCTCCTCCTTCCACCAGCTCTGCCATTTGTCAGCTACTACAGAAGGACGAGGAAGAATTTGAGATTAGTGGTATAGCTGGGTATAGGGCAGCAGAGAAAGTTTGGAGGTACTCTTGGGGGAAAAATCTGCCTTTGTGTTGCACGTTGGACAAATTGGAGTTAGTGGCTGAATCCCATCTGCAAGACAGAATTTCCTCACACTTGAACTAAGAGATATTTTTTTCACAAATGTAGTTACTATAAGCTTTTCCTTTTGAAGGAACATCTACACATCCAATATTTCACTTGACCTAAAAGCATATGTAGCATTGCATCATTTCATAAAAGAATGACGAATACTGTCAATACCATTCTTAAATTTTAACTGAAAATTGCAAAAATGTTTGCTGTTTCTTTGTCATAACTGTGCACTTTTTGACAGACTGATATAATGAGTATTCAGCGCAGTTTGGCTCTGCTAGCCTGGGAGGCATAATGTGAACACAGGTTGGGTCATGGTGGCAGTCCAAGATGCTTCATCCTTATGAGGGTGGATGTTGCGAGTTGCAGAGTTTGCACTGATCAGTTTAGGCTCTAGTTCATGGGTCTGTGCTGTTTCTAGCTCTTACTGGAGTTGTTCTGTGATGAAGTAGGGGTATCTACCTTTCTTCTACCAGTTTACACTGTGATCAGTTGATACAAGACTGTGCCATGGGATACTGTAAGTGGAAGTAAAATTGCTTGGGTCACAATTTGGCAGAGGAAGGGAACTTCTGTTGAATACCTTTTGAAGTTATAAACTGATGGAGGTTGGGGTATGGGTAGAGTTAATAATGCCTGTACTGGTAGTAGAGTAACATAACAGCAATGAGAATAAGTAATTGTGGCAGAAAGAAATCCTAGCATAGATTTCAATAGCGCCTGAGCCCCTTAACCTAGATAAAGTTAACAAGAGTTTTCTGTATGTTGCGGTGTTCACATAATATAAATATGTTATCATGAAAGTGGTAGACTTTGTATTAAAATAGGAGATACTAGCTTTTTTACAGAAAGCAGTTTCTCAATCTTTTTTTAATGACTTGGAGCTTCTTTCTGCTTTTCATCTGAATTTATTCTTAGCAAGATTAAATCAGTTTTGTCTCATGCTTTCCTGTTCTTCAGTTAAAATACTTTTCTGTCCGATTCCTTTATCTGGTAGTAGTAACCTCTTTCATCTGAGTTTTATTCTGTGAAGATAATTTTCATTTCCCCTTAAAAACAGGCTTTGTGTTCCTGGTCATCCTGTACCTTGTCCAGTTTTAAATGTTGGTGATGAAGACTGTCAACAGCGCTTCAAATAAGGCCTTTTAAAATAATAATATTTCGTATGTTTCCATATGAGATACCTCCTTGTCTCATGTAATTTTGTTATTTTTAACCATTTTTTCTAACCAATACAGAGAAGTTATTCTCCATGCAAGGTTGAAAAAATATTTCAATCAGTATATAGCAAAACATTAGAACGATAGAATCGTCTAGGTTGGAAGGGACCTTTAAGATTATTGAGTCCAGCCGTTAACCTAACACTGCCAGAACCACCACTAAACCATGTCCCTCAGCACCATGTCTACCCATCTTTTAAATACCTCCAGGGATGGCGACTCCACCACTTCCCTGGGCAGCCTGTTCCAATGCCTGACAACCCTTTCTGTGAAGAAATTTTTCCTAATACCCATCGTAAACCTCCCCTGGCATAATTTGAGGCTGTCTCCTCTTGTCCTATTGCCTGTTACTTGGGAGAAGAGACCGACCCCCATCTCTCTACAACCTCCTTTCAGATAGTGATAGACAGTGATAAGGACTCCCTCAGCCTCCTTTTCTCCAGGCTAAACAACCCCAGTTCCTTCAGCTGCTCCTCATAAGACTTGTTCCCCAGACCCCTCACCAGCTTCGTTGCCATTCTCCGAAAACACTCCAGCATCTCAGTGTGTTCTTGCAGTGAGAGGCGCAAAACTGAACACAGTATTCAAGGTGTGGCTTCACCAGTGCTGAGCACAGGGGGGCAATCACTTCCCCAGTCCTGCTGGCCACACTATTCCTAATATAGGTCAGGATGCTGTTGGCCACCTGGACACACTGCTGGCTCATATTCAGCCAGCTGTCCATCAACACCCCCAGGTCCTTCTCTGCCAGGCAGCTTTCCAGCCACTCTTCCCCAAACCTGTAGGGCTGCACGGGGTTGTTGTGACCCAAGTGCAGGACTCAGCACTTGGCCTTGTTGAACCTCATACTGTTGACCTCGGCCCATCAGTCCAGCCTGTCCAGATCCATCTGTAGAGCCTTCCTATCCCCAAGCAGATCAACACACCCGCTCAACTTCGTGTCATCTGCAAACTTCCTGAGGGTGCACTCAATCCCCTTGTCCAGATCACTGATAAAGAGATGAAACAGAACTGGCCCCAACACTGAGCCCTGGGGGACACCACTTGTGACCGGCCACCAACTGAATTTAGCTCCATTTCCCACCACTTTTTGGGCCCAGCCATCCAGCCAGTTTTTTACCCAGCAAAGCGTACAGTCATCCAAGCTGTGAGCAGCCAGTTTCTCCAGGAGAATGCTGTGGGAAATGGTGTCAAAGGTTTTACTGAAGTCCAGGTAAACAACATCCACAGCTTTTCCCTCATCCACTAAGCAGGTCACCTTGTTATAGAAGGAGATCAGGTTAGTCAAGCAGTACATGCCTTTCATGAACCCATGTTGACTGGGCCTCATCCCCTGGTTGTCCTGTATGTGCCGTGTAAGATGCTCTGCTCCATAACCTTCCCCCGTACCGAGGTCAGACTGACAGGCCTGTAGTTCCCCGGGTCCTCCTTCCAACCCTTCTTGTGGATGGGTGTCATTTGCTAACCTGCAGTCAACTGGGACCTCCCTGGTTAGCCAGGACTGCTGATAAATGATGGAAAGTGGCTTGGCGAGCACTTCCGCGAATTCCCTCAGTACCCTTGGGTTGATCTCAGCTGACCCCACAGACTTGTGTATGTCTTAAGTGCTGTAGCAGGTCACTCACATTTCCCCATGGAATATGGGGGCTTTATTCTGCTCCCCGTCCCTGTCTTCTAGCTCAGGGGGCTGAGTACTCAGGGAACAACTGGTCCTACTACTAAAGACTGAAGCAAAGAAGGCATTAAGTACCTCAGCCTTTTGCTCATCCTTTGTCACTATGTTCCCGCCCCCGTCTACTAAAGGATGGAGATTATCCTTAGTCCTTCTTTTATTGCTAATGTATTTATAGAAACATTTTTTATTGTCCTTCACATCAGAAGCCAGATTAAGGTCTAGTTGGGCTTTGTCCCTTCTAATTTTCTCCCTACATAGCCTCACAACATCTTTGTAGTTCTTGTAAGTAACCTGCCCTTTCTTTCAAAGGCCATAAACTCTCCTTTTTGTCCTGAGTTGCAGCCATAGCTCTCTGTTCAGCCAGGCCAGTCTTTTTCCCCAACAGCTCATTTTTCAGCACATGGGGACAGACTGCTGCTGTGCCTTTAAGACTTCCTTCTTAAAAAGCATCCAACCTTCCTGGACTCCTTTGCCTTCCAGGACTGCCTCCCAAAGGACTCTGTCAACTAGGCTCCTGAAGAGACCAGAGTCCGCCCTCCAGAAGTCCAAGGTGGCAGTTCTGCTGACCACCCTCCTTGCTTCTCCAAGAATCAAAAACTCTTATCATTTCATGATCACTATGACCAAAACAGACTTCAGCTGTCACATCCCCCACAAGTCCTTCTCTGTTCGCAAACAACAGGTCCAGCAGGGCACCTTCCCTAATTGGCTCCCTCACCATCTAAGAAACTGCATAGAANTTTTTTTTTTTTTTTTTTGAGTCTGTAGGTTGTTTTCCAGACTGGGATAAAAGCTGACTTATATTGAGTGGTCATGTGCCAATAACATATTAGCAGAGCTTTTGTATCTGACAGTACAGAAATTTGAGAAGCAAAATGCAGAGACAGTGTATTCAGGTTGAGATGTTAACTCAGTATATATAGAGGAAACATGGAGAAGCTTGTCAACATAGGAATGATTTGCAGACCTTTTATTAAATGGTCAGTTTGATGTGAATAAAACAGTGCTCAGTTCTTGTTACTGTACTGTACTTTTCGGAATATGAAGGTTATTCTTAGCATTGCGTCTCAGCTTTTGCAGTATGATTTCAGCGCAGGCATTATTTGCATTAATGTAGTCTTCAACATAATAAAGCCCTTGACATTGATATAGTTTATTTGACCATTTCAGTTTGAATGAAAATTTAAATGTTTTTTGAAAAGGCAGAAAAATCCCAAAAGTAATCAGCAAAAGTACTGTTACAGAATTGACTCTTGCAAGCAGGAGGTGTTTTTTTTATATCCTAAATATCAAATACATCCACAGATGCTTGACAAAAAAGGCACTTCTTTAATGCAAAAGCTGAGTGTGCTGAAACAAAGATAGAAAGCATTCCATCAGCAGATGAAGATGATGAGCCAGCATGTCCCCTAGTAGGCCAAAAACTCAAAAACAGTGAAATATGTTTCATACTGAATGAGCTTAATTTGCACAGTAACTTGAACTTTAAATATAGTTAGGTCTGTTTCAACTACCAATGAAACCACCAGTTTTGTTTGCTAGATGTGACACTGTTCAGTAGTGACACAAGGTGGTGACATGGAAGCTCCTTTGGAATGGTCCATTTCCAGCTTATGTGGAAGAGGTCAAAAATACTTGAGCCTTTTTCTGGGTTTTGTGAGTCTATTATAAAAGTGTATATAATACCTCCATTCTGTGCATACAGATTTGCAGCTGATGATGAATCTGTTGAGACTCTGGAGCAAAACTGAGGGTAGCATACATTGTATGGAACATGTGTAGCCAACTTTGCTTTGTACTGCCTTTAACAACAAGTATTAAACATGGAATAGTTTTTTCCAGCCACCATTTCTTTGTTAATGGAGAACATAGTTATTAAGTTATTCCATAAATCAACTGGAAGGCTTTGTAACACTGGAAACCTGGGCAAAGTACCTACTTGAAGTAATATACAACGTCTAGCTCTGCAACTAATCCTGAAAATAGGGTTTGCTGACACAGTTCCCATGGAAGTGGAAGAGGGCTTAACATCTGGGTTTGCACTCCTTTCGAGGACTGGGGTGTACATTTAGTACTGAGATGTATTAAAAAGTGTAGTTCTGCAATGATACAGGCCTTCCTTGATATTATCCCAGGCAGCTTGAAAGTTTTTAAATTGCTTTATATCTACAGCTGCTATAACAAGACAGACATCAGGTCTTCTGCATATAAGACACTTCTTTGCCTGTAAATGATTGTAGACAAGAGCAAAACAACTGGTGCCTGCCATCCCTCTTCAGAGCAGGTTTGTGTAACTGATAGCACAAATGGGCATTTAAAGGGTACTGCTTAACTGCAGTGTCAGTTACCCCCAAAAGTCCATCCTTTTTTTCTTAGTTATGAAGAAGGAATTGTTTTCAGGTTTCAATGTTGAATTTAATTACTTTGAGAATCTTAAGTTTTTTTTCCAGAAAGTAGAGAAAGACAAGTGGTTTTGTTTACTTACCCAAAAAAAGCCATAGTTAGTGGCAAAACAACAGCTAAGGGAAGAGATTATTTCTTCTGAGCATGATTTGCTGAATATCATGTCTCCTGACCTTTGATCAGATGAGCATTATTGGAGATTAATTGGATCAATGGTGGCATATGACATACTTCAAGTATCTGTACAGAAAGATTTATGCTTATGTCTGATTATAGCAGATTAGTACCTGTAGATATAAAATGTCATATCTACTGTGCGTATGTAGGCCTTCTCAAACATCTGTTCAATGAGATCTGAGGTTGTTGTTTTGTGTATGCTGAGGGTTTTCTGAGGTGAGTCTACATTTAAAAAACAAAAAAGGCCATTAAGGAAATTACTAGTTTAATGTGGATAGGACATTTGAGATTTCGTTTGTAAGACTGAACAAACACTTGGTTTGTAATTTGCCCAGAAACAACTGAAATGAAATTTGTGAGTAGGTATATGTCTGTTCTGCTCTAGAAGCTGAGATAAAACCCTTTCCTCTTAGGTTAAAGGCTGAGAGGTGTGATCTAAGAAAATGGAAAATGAAGCACATTAGGTTGCAAGAAGAATTGATCTGTGAACTGTTGTGATTCAAGAACTGAAATTATTTTCATGACTTCTAGTATTTAGAATACAGTTGGGCTGTTATTTTTCTTTCTGAATTAGAGTTGCATGCAGACTTGTTTTCTAAATAAGCATTAGCACATGTAATATTTTGTTGCCATACAGGACCTGAAAAGTTAATTTCTTCAGAGAGTCCCACTGTGCAACATACTACAATCCGCTTCTGCTTTACTCCCTTTTCCCCACCCCCCCACTAGCTGATGTTTCGTCTTGTCTTGAGAGAAGAAAGCCATGACATCTTTTAGTTTACTGCCCTCTTCTCCTCTGTGTTATAACTCATATGGCACTTCCTTACATCCTTTTTCTGACTTGCCTTGCTTCACTTCCATCTTAAGTCTTTAAAGGCAGACCAGTTGTCGCTTTTCCAAAGACGCTGCTGCTCTAGGCCTATCGCCAGGCGTAGTGAACGATAAAGTCTGAGAACGGGCATTGCCCAATAAGTGCCCAGTAAGTGAATCTTAACATTATAAGGTATTTTGCTTCTGCTTATCATGACATTGTAACTTAGGTAATTCAGTAATCTGACTTAACTTTTGTTCAACCTAGCTATGAACATGAATTCAGCATCACCTTTGTGGGTCTGAGCCCCAACTTCGAGCCAAAGTTCGCGTTACCTAAACAATATTTGTTAGAAGCTACTGATGAATAGTAAAGCCTTGGAATTCAAATATCATCAAAGCATGGGCATCAAAGCAGTTGCATTAAACTTCTACGTCCATAAAGCATTACAAAGTGTAACTACATAACTGTACCTAATGAGGTCTTAATCTCCAAGGTGCCAATTTTCCAAAAGTCACATGGAATAAGATAGTATATCTGTCATGTTTTTATTATTGCATGTGGTCATAAAGTGGATATTTTGAGGCAATGTTTTTTCGATATTTTATAACATCACTGTGGAAATATTTTTTTTCTTTGTTTACATTCTATGAAGTAAATGAGCCAGTCTTTAATAAAGGAATTATATAATACATGCAAGAGGTTTTTAAATTTGCAGAAATATTCAAACTGGTAGTCACATCCATTGCAAGCCATATACTTTCTATTTCAATAACAGAACACTTTTCTGTTGCAGTTTTCCATTTTGATTGTTTTCTAAACTCTGAGTGGAAAAATTAATTGTAACAAAAGCTTTTTTTGTTGTGTGTATGCATGTAGTTAGTAAAAAAACATACAATTACATATGTTTGTAGCTTTGTTTCTTTACATCCTAGAGTATCTTTTCTGTGTTTTCAGAGGTATTCTGTGCATTTTTGGTTGTTATCATAACATAAATTAAATAGTTTCCATTGTTTTGTTTCTAAGGAGACAAGTTTAGTCACATACATGCATGCTTTCAGACAACCGAACTATTTCTAAGATTGTCTAGTAAAATATCAACAAAGTGTATCTACCATTTTTTCTTTGTTCTAACTCATTAGTGTGACTCAGAATTGTTATGATCAAAACCACTGTTCATTCACATACCTTGAATTTAAAACTAGTATTCATTCTTGTTTTAAAACTCTTACTTAAAGCAATTACAAAATGTAGTAGCGACATAAGGCATAAGATCCTTAAAATTGAAGGACTGAACAGCTTGCAGGAAACTGACATGTAGGAATAATTGGTGATTTCCTCAAAACCCCAGCACTAAGCCTTACATCTTTCTTCCACCCACTCCCTCTCAGTTCCCTTCCAATGCTTCCTTGACTATGCCTGACACAATTCACCTAAGAAATCAAATCTCTGTAGGGCATAACTTTATGTTCATAAGTTATTTTCATAGCTACTGTTTTACATAATAGTACAGAAATAGACATAAATATGATGGAAACCAAGAGGGTAAGTTTAGATGTAGTAAAAGGTAGATGCGCCCTAGTATGACTGATCATACATAACCAAGACATCAGGTTTGCCTTGTTCTTGAAAAAGGTGCTGTATCGATGAGACTATTAGTACTTTCAGCTTCACAATTCTTTAGAGAAAAGAGAGCTGAAGAATTAGCACTGTATCAGGCAACACACTGTCCAGTTTCTCTCTCTGTATTGGTGGTCCAGCACACAATACTTAGACTTCAACATGATTAATGCTGTTCTTAACTGTTTTCTAAATTATTATCGACAGATCAGTTTTAGGCCTGTTTCCTTAGACTCTTTGAAATAGTTGCACCATTCAGTTCATGTGCTGGTATTTCTTCTTATGGTCAGGGACCAGACAAAGGCACTAATCACAAAGATGTCTTTTATTTTTCCCTCCTGACTTTGCATCACTTCAGTCTTCCGTTTGCTAGCTCCCTTTTTTTGTCTTTGGTAACCTTGGAACAGGTTCCATTATTGTACACAGAGACTTCTCTCCTTTTTGAAACCTACTAATATTAAAATGGTTTATAGAACTGATGACTTTTTGTTGGATTAATGATCATCAAACTAATAAGTAACATCTGTTTCAATATTATATTATGTTGAATTCTATTGTGCCTCTGGGTTTCAAGTTCTGGGATTTGGAATACATCCGTTCATATTCAAAAATTATATCTATCTATATTGAAATTCCTTTTAATTATGTACACATTCCCTTTTTTGATTTCTCTGAATCTTCGTCATTAGTTTTTGCAGCTTCAGTATCATTTTTCTAAATGCATTTGACCACTTAGGTTGTGTTGTCTAGCTTTATCACCTGTTCTTCAGCTTTGGTTCAGCTCAGCCTTCAGCTAAAAGAGCAGCTCTGCTACATCACTAATACCTCTCCCATTCTTGTATGTCAGCTTTCTGTGGCTTCCAGTTCCTCCAGTGTTCTCTCCTGTCCTTCCCGTTCCATTTTTTCTTCGCTGATTTCTTCATTCATGGCTGTCTCATCAAAAAATCTATTCTGATAGTCTCCTGTGATGATTCATTCCAAATATTTTTTTATTTTATTCTCGCATTCAGAAATAAATCCGTGATTTCCACAAAATTGAGTTATCTGTTCCTTCAGTTCTGTCACCCTTCTATTTAAACAGATCTGCACTTAATGGTAGAGCGTGAGAAGTCAATTACCTACAGGCCTCTTACCTGATGGTAATATTCTGTTTACTCGTTTTCAAGAAAGAAGAGGTTAAATTGAATAGATGCGGAAAAGAATAAGTACAATGACTGAAGCAAGGAGTCACTGATATGAGGTAGCTAAGTTATTTTTAGTGTAACAGTGTGAAGGTTTAAAAAATGGGGTTTTGATTGTAAAAGCATAAGGAAGGTAAATGTCACGAAAGATAGATTTCGGCCAAAGGCCAATATCAACAAACAAAAAAATAGATGTGAACTAGTAGTGAATTACTTGAAGCTGGACATTAAGAAAGCTATCTTACCAGCTGGGGGGGTACAGCTCTGAAATAGCCTCCTCAGATGACTAATAGGGGCAAAAAGAGGAGTGGCCAAAAAGGGGGTTTAATGTCTGGCAACACACCAAACTCCGACCTAAGTCTCAGAGAATGTGCTTTATTTAATTACATGCTCTAAGTCTCACCTGTATAGAGGTCTTGCATTACTAGACCATTCTTCAGATCCTAGCCACTCTCTGTCCCCTCATACCAGTCCATACTGGGTATGTTTCAGAAGGATACTGATACAGATATGATGGTTCTACTTGTCCTGAGCTCTTATCTTCTCTAAACTTTACAGCTTTCACAGATGCAGAAGATTCTCATTGTTTTATCCCCTCCCTCTCCATTTGTCCCACATATCCATCCTATCTTGTTGCTTCCTTTTGACGCTTAAACTCTCAGTCTTATCCAGTAATATCTCTTCCCAGCGTTAGCATCTCATCCTTTTTCATCTTATAAAGCCCATAGTTGATCATATTGCTATTACCTAATCTTCTTTTATCTTGTTGTTTTGGAGTTGGTTAGTGCTATGCTAGACCCTCTTTAAAGCAGTTCCGCTTGCACCCAGTTCAAACCATTGGTTCTATCTATGCTGATAAATTAAACATTGCCATGGAATGTGCTTGGGCACTGAAACTTTATCATTTATTCCATTAAATTGTTAGCAGGTTCCTAGTATAATTTTGATCTGGGAAAGGTAGTGGGCTGTCCTTGGTCTGGAAGTTAGCATGTGCCAGAGACTGTCCTCAGTAGTCAATATGAATGAAGCTACTCTGATTTGGAGACATGGAGTTTAGTAGCATGGACAGGGCCAGACTAGCAGTTGGCCTTAGTACCGCTCCATTCACTGATGTAAACGTAACTGTTACTTCCAAGTCTCTGGTGACCTCTTTATAACCACGTACTAGAAATCGCATTCCATCCTCCCTTAACCTGATAGATAGGTAGATTGTCATCTTCTGTTTTCTTTGCTGATACTTGCACTCCCTGAATTCCATTGCTGGGCTATGTCTGTAATTGCCTTTACCATCTATATTTCCAGTGGGTCACTGAGAAGGTGTCCTTACCAGCCCTCTATTTTTCTGTTAAGATTTCCCAGCTAGCTTGTCCCTTTTCATTTGCTAGATTTTTCTGCAGACAACTCATAACTACCTTTGTTCCATCCATCTCTTCTTACCTTACTCTGATACTCTTTTGTTGACTAATTATGAATTCAAGCTAAAAATGATCAAACGGAATCTGAAACTGCCTGTAACTGACCACTGCAGAGCATGCATGATTTCCAAGCTGAATTTCTTCAGAAGTTCTCACTTTCTAAGCAATGAGGCTTATAAATTGTCCTCTGAATACCATTTTAAAGATGCAGCCTTTCCGTCTCCACTTTTGTCCAGGCTTTTGTCCTGCTATGATTCAATTGTTGCAACATCCTTCTCTCTGACCTTTGCAAATTCAATATTCCTTTACTCTCATCTAGATTCTGTTCTTGCTTCAAAGTTAATTTCCTGCCCTATCACTTTGCCCATCCTTTACATTCCTCCACTGACTCTTAGGTTAAGCACATCTGAGCTCAAACAGAACCAAAAGCACTCCCTGCCAGGTCCAGCTTTCACCCCATTCTTGTGAATATTACAGATTGAACTCAGTGGTTCACCTACCTACTTCAAAGTTAAGTTTAAGTTATTTCTCTGCCTGCTTTTAGGCATTATTGTTGGCCCAATGCTGCTGCATTCCTCAAGTCAAATTTTAGGCCTTTAGTTCCTACTATCATGAAGCCCTAGCACTAATTTAGAATCTGTCCCTGTCATTAGTAGTTACCCTGAGGCCTTCAGAATTTACTATGTGCTGTTTCTTTTGCCCACCCCTTGCCTTCCACATTCTAATGCACAGTGTGCTGGATCCAGCAGAAAATGTATCTCTCTGGTGCTTGCAGTTCCTATCTAAATCCTACCCAAAATATAGCTCGATAAGCCTCAAGTCTGAAAATATGAAAGAGACAGGGCAGCAGTAATCACTGTAAGAACTGGACCAGTTCAAACCCCTATTAAGTGCAGAAGCTAAATAACTTGCTGACTGGATTCCATACTCAAATTCTAGTTCCATCCTTAAAGCTGATTTTGGCTGTAATACATACAGTACCTTGTATCCACCTCAGAATGAACCATAAGACGTTTTTTGCTCTCATTCTATCCTTCACCTGTTGTGCAAGGATCCAATGTTATCTTTTAGTTTCCAGATCTAGATCTGTCAGTTGATGAGCACAGCAAATCCAGAAATATCTGTAAGATATTTACTCTTGCCATTTAATGGCTCATCTCATTCCTGATATTGGTCGTCTACCAACGAATCTCTCTTCAGACCCTTACTTTATTAAACTCTGATCCTAGTCTTAATCCGAACAGTAGCCCAGTTGCTCTATCTAAACTGATTTGTTTTCGCAAAAACGAACAGCCATCCTAACTTCTCGTGGAACTGCTAGTGACCTGAGCTTTTTATTACATATTCAAATTCCTGCTCTCAGTCTAACTTTATCATCACAACGCATACTTGCCCTCCTTAAGAGACCAGCAGTTAAATAAGTTCTTTCATTATAATTATTAGCTAAATCTCAGCAATGGCCATGAGCCATTCAGCCTGAACCCCAATCTTTGCTGTGGCAGAAGACTCTTTTGCAAGAACTGCCACAAGGAAAGACTGCTCAGTTCATGTAGCTTAAACCAAAATCAGGATCAAAGTGCTTTATGAATTCACTAATGACAGGTAATTAGCTAGTAATGTGTGAAATGTACATCCAGGATCAATATCAGCATTACAACAAATAAATTACAATATTAGACAACTACCAAAAGTTAATAAATACCTGAGGTTTCTAAATGCAACCTGTAGTTTCAGTTGCACTTCCAGGCACACATGCATATCAAGTATTATGTGTACAAAGCTGTGCATTCGTGCACATCCCCTCTCACAGGTAGGATGGGTTATGAGCACACACAGTCTATTCTGGCAGTGCAGGTTCTCCTACTGGAACAAATCGCTTGTTGGAGATGTGGGTACTGCAGCTCTGTGTGTGCTTGTGCACTGCCCTGGCAGTGTCTGTGAGGGAGGCTGCTCTCTCTGGCCTAGACAGAGATGATGCTGGCAAGGTGACTTCCATTTGTATCAGGTTAGGTTTTGATTACTGCTGTTCCAGTCCAATCTATTCCCTGACAGTTACAAATTTTTGTGCTGATTTTATACTTCAAGATTACTTTGTTTCAAAAGTCTCTTTGTGAAGTTTTTCACCAAATCACAGAATGGTTGAGGTTAGAAGGGGCCTCTAGAGATCACCTGGTCTGACCCCCCATGCTCATGCAGGGCCACCTACAGCTGGTTGCCCAGGACCATGTCCAGACAGCTTTTGAATACCTCCAAGGATGGAGACTCCACAACCTCTCTGGGTAACCTATGCCTATGCTCAGTCACCCTCACAGTAAAAAAGTGTTTCCCTGTGTTCAGACAGCACCTCCTGTGTTCCAGTTTGTTCCCATTGCCTCTGCTTCTGTCAGTGGGCATGTCTGAAAAGAGCCTGGCTGCATCCTCTTTCCACCCTCCCTTCCGATATTTGTAGACATTGATGAGCCTTTTCTTCCCTAGGTTGAACAGTATCAGCTCTCTCAGCCTTTCCTTATAGGAGAGATGCTCCAGTCCCTTCATCATCCCCATGGCCCTTTGCTGGACTCTCTCCAGCCTGTCCATATCTCTCTTGTACTGAGAAGCTCAGAATTGGACCCAGCGCTCCAGGTGGGGCCTCATCAGTGCCGAGTAAAGAGGAAGTATCATCTCCCTTGACCTGCTGGCAATCCTTTGCCTAATGTAGCCCAGGATACTGCTCGCTGCCTTTGCTGTACCAGCATGTTGCTGGCTTGTGTAAAGCTGTTGAATCAAGCTAATGGTTCTCCTCCTCTTTAACATGTCCACTTGGGGCCTGATAACAGTCTTCCTTTTTAATATGATAATTTGGGGCAAACATGCTTCAGGCGGTTTAGTATAATCAATATATGTATACACACACAGTATTTACAGTCACAGTCATATCTTGTCAGGTGATGTTGTCCAGACCATTTGCTAAAGGTGGCTATTAAAATCTCCTGTAAACTCTTTGTTCTTGCTGGCACCAACTATCATTTTTTACTCAGGGTTTTGTAGGACCCAGTAGTTAACCTAGTTCTTTAGTCTACTTGGATTCTTTCCTGAACTAATTATAAACTCAATACTAATTATTTCCAAACAAAAGCCTGGTGTCCCGTAATGGGTAAAGAACTAAGATTTCTGTCTGTTCACTGTTCACAGCTCTCATCCTAAACCTAGGAGCAATACCCGAGGCTTTCAATGCCTCTGAACACTGTACTAGTGATAGTAAATCTTTTTGTTACTTGATATATTTGTTTTTAAAAGCATAGTTGTTTGCATCTGCCTGAATCCATTAGTTGTTTTCCATCATTTGGTCTGTTTGTTGTTTTTTTCTTACTTCTGCTACACAAACAGGGTTCATGTGGTTGCTTACTTTTCTAGGTCTTCATTTAACCAATGAGAATTCTATTACAGCTTTCCTGAAAGCTGACACTTTCTGGTGGAGCTTTTATGCCAGCGCTATACAACTTCTGTAATTTCTGATGCTGGAGACTCATCTCACTTTTAACATTTAGTGTGGTATTTCCAGTCATTTCTCTCTACTGCTTTACAAAATACAGAGAAAGTAGAAGTTAGTATGTTGAATGTGTTGCTCATTCAGACTGATTTTTAAATAGCGAAAACTATAACCGTGCATTCTAAAGGTTGCACGCAAAATTTGAGTAAGATAGAGGGACTGTTCAGTTTTGAGGAAAAATATATCTACCTAGACAATCTCATTTTCATATGGTATGTTGTATCCCAATGGAAGCAATGTTCCAACCTTTCAGCTTCAAAAGAAACCAGACTCGCAGCCCATTTACCAAAGTGGAGATTTAGCAAAAAGTGAATAGTATATGGACAGTTGACAACAGGATTACTGTCAGTCATTGGTACCCTTGATCAGTTGGCTCATTGGTGATGACAATGGAGTCACAGGAGTCCTTTTTTGCAAAGTTTTTAATATGGTTTAGATGAACCCCAAAACACCAGTAAAAGTTCATGTTAGTTCACAGAATCACAGAATCATCACAGAATAGTCAGGGTTGGAAGGGACCTCTGGAGATCATCTAGTCCAACCCCCCCGCCAGAGCAGGGTCACCTACAACAGGTTGCACAGGACAGCGTCCAGGCGGGTTTTGAATGTCTCCAGAGTGGGAGACTCCACAACCTCTCTGGGCAGCCTGTTCCAGTGCTCCACCACCCTCAAAGTAAAGAAGTTCCTCCTCATGTTAAGATGGAACTTCCTATGTTCAAGCTTGTGCCCATTACCCCTCATCCTATCAATGGGCACCACTGAAAAAAGACTGCTCCCATCCCCCTGGCATCCTCCCTTCAAGTATTTGAAAGCATTAACAAGATCCCCCCTCAATCTTCTTTTCTCTAGACTAAAGAGACCCAAATCCCTCAGCCTCTCCTCATATGAAAGATGTTCCAATCCCCTAATCATCTTTGTAGCCCTTTGCTGGACCCTCTCCAGCAGATCCCTGTCCTTCTTGAACTGGGGAGCCCAGAACTGGACGCAGTATTCCAGATGCGGCCTCACCAGGGCAGAGTAGAGGGGGAGGATGACCTCCCTCGACCTGCTGGCCACACTCCTTTTGATGCACCCCAGGATGCCATTGGCCCTCTTGGCCGCCAGGGCACATTGCTGGCTCATGGTCATCCTGTTGTCCACCAGGACTCCCAGGTCCCTTTCCACAGAGCTGCTCTCCAGGAGGTCGGCCCCCAACCTGTACTGATGCATGGGGTTATTCCTCCCCAGATGCAGTACCCTACATTTACCCTTGTTGAATTTCATTAGGTTCCTCTCTGCCCAACTCTCCAGCCTATCCAGGTCACGCTGTAAAGCAGCACAGCCTTCTGGCGTATCAGCCACTCCTCCCAGTTTAATGTCATCAGCAAACTTGCTGATGGTACACTCTATCCCTTCGTCCAGATCATCAATGAGTATATTGAACAGGACTGGACCCAGTACTGACCCTTGAGGGACACCACTTGTTACTGACCTCCAACTAGACTCTGCACCACTAACCACAACCCTCTGAGCTCTATCTGCTAGCCAGTTCTCAGTCCACCCCACTGTCCATCCATCTATCCCACACTTCCTAAGCTTGCCAGTGAGGATGATGTGGGAGACAGTGTCGAAAGCCTTGCCAAAGTCAAGGTAGACAACATCCACTGCCCTCCCCTCATCCACCCATCTAGTGACCTCATCATAGAATGCTATCAGATTAGTCAGACACGACTTCCCCTTAGTGAATCCTTAGTGCTATCATATAGGCGCATGCATGACCCAGAAAATCATACCAGCTCTTTAACTACTGATAATTTGCTAAACATCCCCTTTGCAAAAATTTGCTATCTCACCACTAACCTCAAGCACATGAAACTTGTTTCAGTTTTGTTGCTGTGTCGATGGCCAAAAGCAGCCCTTCACAGTTTTTGTATAATTATTCTGCAAGCTCTTCAGCATCAGACGTTCAGTGGCTAGGAGATATATACATCTGTGCCAGTAAAATTAGATTTGGGACCCACAGCTGGACTGTACTATTCCATCTTCCACCTCAGATTTAGTTTTGAAAGCATAGTAAGCTGAACCCAAAATTATGTAAAATGCCAGGTTTTCTTTAGAGAAGTCTTAGAATCAGCCTATGGTTTACTAATATTTTATAGGTTCGCATTAGAATGTGAAACTAGTGACTACATCTACTAATAAATTAAACAGTGTGAAGGCATGGGCCCAAGCACTATAACTGAGTTACCTATGTGGTTGTGTTGTTAGAAAGTTCCTCACTTAGCACTTGCTCAGGTAATTCATAGATGTGGTTTAGGAGTTACTCCAGTATAGAAAACAGTAGGTAGTATGGATGTGGCTCTCCTCTCTGGATGGTGAGCGTTTACTAGTATGGATTTGGCCAGTCTATGCCAGTTGGCCTCAAAGTCAAAGAAAGGCTCTGGCACTTTTCAACCGATTAATAGAAATGTAGCCAGTGTGTCTGTTCTATAGCAACTTTGTAGAGAAGGCTTTCCTTCTGCAGTAAATGTGCTGTAATTAAAGATAACTTTATTGCTCTTTCTTTCACTCTGGGGCTGGTACTGCAGCGCGCCCAAGAGGCCGCAAGTTCACTCTAGTTTATACCTCATCGAGTCCTTAATCCATAGCAGTAGTCCTTAGCAAAAAGTTCAAATCATTATGGTATGTAAAGATGAAAAAATGAAAGGATATTGTGGTCAGAGCAGTTTGTTATCAAGCATACGCCATACCCATGTATGCTAGAGCATTGAATATGTATGCTGGCTCCTGCAGTAGTTGATCTTCAGCCAAAATGTCTATATTTCTGTTTTGACCACTGTGTTTGTAGAAGTGTGCTGTGTATATTCAGATACCATTAATTAAGGATTTTCTGCGATGTAATTTGTTTTTATTCCAGTGTGCATACTCATAAATCTCAATGATTTCAGTATCATATGCTGTATGTAGCACTGCAGCACCATCTTGTGTGAGCTACAAATGTGGTTTCAATATACGCATTCAGCAGTCTTCACGTTGATTATAACCATTTTATTTAAAACCCTTTTATGTAAAAATGAAATTGGGAAACAAGAACATGAAATAGCTCCCCCTTATAATATATTTGGTAGATTTCATAACAGTACATTCATTTAAGGTACCTATTTGTTAGGATGATCCATATAAATATAATCATGGGGTGCTGCAATCTGGAGGCAATAAATATGTATTTTACCTGTTTTGTACTACAAAAAAAGCAGAATTAAAGCACAGAAATTAGAATCTTTTTGAGAAACAGAATGAAACTATAGTATGGGAAAGAACTGCTACGGGAAATTACATAGGAATTGTTATGAAGTAGCTGACAGGAAGTGATAGCAGGTAGCAAATGGGGCAAGTACACAGAAAATGTTCACAATCAGGTGTAGTGCTTTAAGGTTTCTGTATGTTTGGAAAGATACACATGCACAGGGGCAAAAAGTGGGAAGGGAAATGCATAAAACAATCTTGTTCATATGACAGAGCAAACAATAATTGGAGACATGATTGTGGTGCATTGAATGCACTCCTACACTTTAATATCTCACCCGCACTTCTTCCACCTTTTCATGCTTTAATTTGTGCCTAGTTTCCCTTCGTTCTTTTTTCCTACTTTTACTGAGCCAATTTCAGTATACTTAATAGTTTGTGTAAGAGGAATTACAGTCTTACTCTTAATGCAAGTTCAGCCATGGAGGAGGTAACTATTACTTGCTGCCATTGCTATGAGTCCAGCATACTGAAGTGGTGGTGACAGTTCTTCTATTGAATATAATGAAAAGAAGCTCTCGCTGTCACTTTTTGCACTTTCAGTCTCTTTTGTGCTGTCAATTATCTAATTTTTCCAAGTATATTAACATAGTTTGGGCGTTATAAATACACAGTAACTCTATTTTTCCTTGAGTGATTATCCATTTGAACATTTAGGTGATGGAGACACACATGGTTAAGAACTCAAAATACAAGGATTTGTAGCCTTCATCATAATGTATAAAATGCATTTTTACCCATGCGTGCTGCCTGAATGTGGCACAGGGGTAAAACGCACCCTCTCTTCCTTTTTATATGCAACTGAGTCATAACTGTTTTCATGCCTTGGGACCTGAAGAGTCCTGAGCCACAGTATTTTCTTACTGCTCTTCAATTAAAACTAGGAGTAAAAAGTCAAAGCATCTTTTACTTTTGTGGTTTTTTGCTGTGATTTCCCCAATCAAAATATCTAGCTTCAAACCACACTTTGCATGGGAACACATCATATCATCCTGGCTGCATCAAATGCTTGAATTCTTGGAGGAAGATCATGTAATTGCTGGACACTCACTCTGTCAGGGTTTCAAGTGTGAAAGTTAAAAAGATATTTAGAAAAGCTGCTTGGCTGCCTGGTTTTTTTTGGTAGGAGTAACTGGTGGAGCACACGGGTTTTCTCATCTGGTTTTGTTTTCACATCAAAAGAAATAGTGGTGTGTGACTTTAGATCTTGGATATCGATATCAGGAGAGAGAGACTGTGTGATCAAGGAAGACAGCATTTGACTTCTCTGCAACCAACACTCTCCCAGCACATGGCCAAATAACTTTTTATTAATCTTTGATGATTGCCACAAATGCAGATCCTGGAGGGAAAGAACTGGCCTATGGAATGAACATATATACTGGCAGATGCTGGGAAAAATAATCTATGCTGCTTATGCATACATTTGTAGTACATTATTCTTCTCTGTCCTGTTTTGACTACAGCTTGTATTTGGGAGGCTTGGGGGAAAAGTTTTTTTCCTCTTTCTTTTGAAGTGATAAGAGCAACTAGAAGAAAAGTTCTGTGGGTATCAGTTGTTGACCACAGACTGCCAAAAAAAAAGCTGTATCAGTGCTTCTCTCACTGTCCTTTCTAGCTCTGTACTTGCAGTGGGTAGACTAAGAAGATCTTGGGTTTTCCCTTTTGCAACACAGTTTGGGCAGCAAGCAGTTGTAGCTAATGGTAAAAGCCTTTAATCTTGCATGCTTCAGTATTTGTGCAGCCATCATGTCTGTATGAGCAATACATCCTGAAATCTCTCCACTGGCCTCTGTAAAGGTCTTCAATATTTCCTCTTAACTAGTGTTCCATTGCACCTTTCATTTTTCCCTTTTAGATGCATTAATGTGAGAGATTTAACTGTTTTCTAAATCAACATTAAGCAAATGCAACTACCTTGTATAGTTCAGAGAGTTAAAGGAATTGAGAGTAAACATAATTATTAGCAAATCAAACATATTCACTTAGATTAAAAGTTCAATAATAATAAAGAGACAGTGGCTAAAAAAGTGTCAGCAGGAATGGAGGCTGGATAATGGTATTCAAGACTTTAGATGATTTTAAAACTAGATCAGAAGACTCATGGTATGTTTCCAGCCCCAGCTAAGGACTGAAAGAGTTATTTCAGAGACTGGTAAAGAGAATGAAAGCCATTTATATATGCAGTCTAAAATACCACGATGCAAGCCAAGTCACTTCCAGTACACCGAACCATAATCAGTTCTTTCCGCTAGCACATTTTGTGGGTTTTGTTTAACGTGCGAGATGATACACCAAAATCCTAGACGCTACAAAGCCTATGGAAAGAGAAGGGAAGTGTTGTGAATATTTTGTATTTTACCATCCTTTATCCTAAGTATTGATAAAAGAATCAAATCCCTGCAGAGTTTTGCAGTTTCTATGAAGAAACTGTCACAGAGAATACATACCAAAACTAAAACCCAAAAGTGGTTCTGTTCAGCAATCTTTCAAGAAGCACTCGCACTTTCTTCAACACACCAGTTTCATTCCCACTGTCTCTCTTTGGGCATGTGAGGCATATAGAAAAAAATCCTAATCTTTATTTTGTGTAGAGTGCTACTTTATTAAATAGACTGTGCTGATAGGGTAGAATCCAAATTTCACTTACCTGAGAATGTAGTGGAAATGGAGGGTTTTTTTCATCAGCAGTTTATATGCTCAGACAAATTATTTTGGTGTCTTTGTTACTGTTTTCTACTGGCATTTAAGAATATTATATTTAAGGGCTTACTGTATGTGCAGTTTAGTAATTTACTTTTTGTTTAATTTCTTTCATTTCAGGTAACTCTTGGAGTAATCCAGTAGAAGTGACAGCACTTTATTCATTCGAAGGACAACAGCCAGGTGACTTGACTTTCAAAGCTGGAGACAAAATCACAGTCACAACCAAAACAGATTCCCAGTTTGATTGGTGGGAAGGAAAAATAGGAGAACAAACTGGCATCTTTCCAGCCAATTATGTTGCCATAAGTAACAATTAAATTTGTATAGAAGAAAATGATGAAGCAGTAATATATTTACACTGAAAAATATATTTTAACTTTTCAGGTTTTATTAAAATGAGATTCTTCATCAAGACTATTCTAACACAAAATTGAAATATATTAAATGACCTTAACTTTCCCCTAAACTTATTTCTTAAATAAACAGTAGGTGATAGTCAATTTATGATGAAGTTTTATCACTGAGCAAGTTGCTGTATAAAAAGTACTCAAATTGGTGTCTAGTTTCAATTCAGTCTTGCTGTATGGATTTATTTTTTACATGAGGGAAAAATTGCAAAAAAAGTAAAACTAGACATGCTGAAAAAATACTTATTTCTATTATTATAATTTATGGTCTCTTTCTATAATAAATGCTTTCAAGTTTGCTTCAAACCATCTCTGAGTCGGAGTTCTTTTACTAAACACAGATATTTTTTCACAGGCATGACAGAAGACATTACCTTTATACTTCGTTTTAAAAATCACTTTAGGCATTGCAGGTTTTTTTAGTAACTACTTTAGGTCCAGTCCCTGGTGTTTGTCCTTGTTAGGCATACAAAGACCTTTTTTTAAACAACTCTTTAACAATTAAGCAGTTCAGCTTCTCTGATAGCTCGTCTTATATTGTCCTCGTCTTTGAAGAATTTAAGCACTCTGAAAGTTTGTTTAGTAAAATGCATGAATAGTCCCTCCCAGAAAACAGATAAGCTTATGATGTCCCTTGAGTCCTGCAGGAACTTGCTCCACAGATGGAAAGCAAGACAGAGGAATCTTTGCCTGGTTCACAAGTGAGCTTGCATGACTCTTCCTGCTTCTTCCCATTTAAGATTTTTTTAATGTTTCATTTTTAAGGAAGGAGCAAAATAGAGTAAATTACAGAGTAAACAGAATGAATTATTAACAGTAAGATAGGGAAGATATTTCTGTAGCATATATGTAGTAGTGATGTATAGCACTATCATTCTCAGATTTCAACTTAATTTTGAGGTTTTTTAATCAACTTCATTTTACAGATGCAGATATTGAGGTGAATGTTGATGTGACAGAGCAGAGCAGAGGTGAGAGTGAGACTTGGAGTTTTTGAAAACCAGTTTAGTTTCCTTCTTGTTGCTGGCTATGCTGAATTTGCCTCTTATATGGGGTTAATGCCAAGATGGTAATTGTGCTTCTTCAGTCACAGCTTTTCCCCACTTCAGAATGTATTTTGTTAAGTCCTTGTTTCTTCTAAAAGTGCCATGAGTATCAGATGGAACATTAGTATGTGTGAACTTCCCAGCAACTGAGTTATAGTTGAACTGCTGTTATGATCTACTAATCTGTCAGGCGCTGTTTCGCTTTAAGTTATCCCATCTGAGTTGCAAGGTTAAGCCTAGTATAGAGGTAGACTTACCATCATTAGAAAATCACTCTGTTCCACTCATTGGCAAAAGTTTCTGGATTTCTTTCAGACTGGAACACAAGTTTGTGATAAACAAACTCAGAATGAGACAGAAGAGACTGAAACTATAGTCAAATACATTTACTACCTTTCAATGAAAATCCTTCGTATTCTTTGCCTCATAGACAAGACAGATGTATGTGAGCTGTCTTCAGACAGATGCCACCACCAAATGGATCCATACTGCTTGCAGATATTTTTTTAGAAAGTTTTTTCCAACCAGTTGGAACATAGCTGCAGTGGAAGTGTTAATATATGCCTTCAGAAGGACTGCTGTAGCATCTGCCCATTTGAGGTGAGAAAGCAAATTCTGTGTTTGCCTGTCTTTCATAGATGGCATCTATTGCTTACTAAGCAAGAAAACACTAAATCATCCAATATCAATACTCAGTGAACATTAATAATAATATCATAGACTCAGAAGATAGATATGCCACATACTCACAAAGGATCACTCCTGCATTTATTATACCCTGTTGCTGCACTTTAGTTATGCAGTGCAATCCGAAGCATCCACTGGCAGAATTGTGCTGTAGTACTTCATTAGCCATTTCCAGAATGCTGGCTGCTTTTTCAGCCAGTGTACTTGCCTTTGTATAGGGTTGTTAAAGCTTCTTTAACTTGTCTCAAGTGTCTTCTTCCATGAAACTGTCAGAATTTATGAACTTGCACACTACAATCTTTTTATTGTTTATGCAAATTTAGTTTCTTGGATTGCCTTAGCTGAGTTCAGGGAAAAATGAGGGTTGTCTAGTCTAAGTGCTTATGATAGTCTCTAGACTGCAGGATAGCGCTGATTAATTACTAAATCCAAGCTGCATTTTGAGGGGTAAATATTAAATGGGAAGCGTATCTCATACCTGGAACATTTCTTTCTTCATCTAAATATAATATAGGACAGAGAAGATGCAATAGATTAGCCTAATACAAGAAAAGTCATTGGTTGTCAAAAACAAACCTTCTTGAAGCACTACAGAACTCTACTGCCTGATTCTACATGCCATGAGATATTCCTCATAATCGTTTAGAGGACTAAACAAGTTTTTTTGAGGTAAATCTGAGATTATTAAATCCTTACCACCTATATCCATTTGTAATAGCTTTCATTGCTTACAACTGGAGAAAGATAAAGGGGAGAAGTTAGTCTTGTTCCTCTTTTAACAGTTTCCGTAGTATCCCTAAGGCGTATTTTCCCCCTTCCCATATTTTCAAACCTGAGTTTGAATTTGTTCCAAAGCTCCCCCTATCACCTATAGGAAGGCACTTCTGGACCCTTAGACATGTTAAAATGATGTCACGTCTCCACTGCTCTGAGTTTGTTCAGTGTGTGCAATTTTTTCCTTGTGAGGCTGTTCACTGTCCAATCCACTGTCATCAAGTAAATTCTATTTTTCCACAATAAAAGTTACCGGAGAATGTTTGTTGATGGTAACAAGACTATCTACCAAATCTGTCCAGCAAGAGTTCAACTCACAGGAAGATCCTAGTGCACACAATCTCCTCACCAGCTTTTGAATCAAGACTCATTCTCCTCCTTATGTGTTTCATGTGGTTTCAAGTCATATGAGAGCTTAGTTTCTTCAAATCCACCCTTTCCAGAGAATAAAGCTTCAAAAGCCTTGATATCTGGTTTATCTTGCTGTTTAGCAAAATTTACATTAGCTGACTACAGGGTCTATTAGTTTTGCAAGGAAAATCCATTGAAAAAAAATCAGAAAAAGGCCCCTAATTATTAAATACACCAAGTTTTACATAACGTTTGTAATGGTGAAACAATACCCGACAGCTCCATGCTTCCAAAATTTTCAATATTCAGAGTATTTAGGCAACTGTCTGTCAACGAATTTCGTCAATAAGAAAAGTATTCAGCTTTTGGTAATGGGACAGGATGGTACATTTTAAAGTTTATCTTTAAACCATAAAGATTAGCTTAAAACCCAAAGTACTCATTTTATTCTGATACCAGCCAAAGATACAAAGTGCAGGGAGAAAACTGAAAAAGAAGGGTTTTTTCTTTCTTACAGGTATTTTGTCAGCTAGTTGTTAAGACAGAAGCAGTATGCAGCTGTTATCAACACGTCTTTCTTCCGCATCCATTTTAATTAATGCATCCACTAACTTTAACTATTTAAAATGGTATTTATGCTTTCAGAAATTTTAAAAAATTTCGTAAATCTTATTCAGTTTATTCCTAATCTCTCGTTGACAGTTTACATCATTTTATCCATTTATGTTCATTTGTGATACTTTTAAGTACATGAACAAAAACCTAATTGGAGTGTGTTCAGATTCTATTCTTTGTAATACCTGTTTTGCAAAAATCTGTTAATTTACTAGTAATTTAACTCATAATTTAGAAAATAACTTCGGTAATAAGTATAATTGCAAAACTTTTGATCTGACATTTTACTCCATTCTTTTTCACTTGCAGGCCATTGCAAACCAAAAAATAGTTCTCTTAGGTGTAGGTGGAAATTTCCGTCGTGGCTACTACAAAGAAGAAAATATTTAATCCCACTCTCCCTTCTCATATCAGGCCCTTCCACAAAAATGTCTCAGGCTGGTCTTTCTTGATTAACTCTTCTGTTTCACTCTTTCTGGTTTTGCACACACACACACACACACACACGCATGCATGCACGCACTGGGTGGTTATTTTGGATCCATGTTTGGATAAGGACCAGCTCAGTCTGACTGAATGTCTTCCTCAGTGATGTTCTGTTCTGTTTGCCATAATAAATCGGGAGAAGGATCTGTCCAGCCTAAATCACAACAGGATGGCAGGCAGAAATTCCTCAGGATTGAGTACTGGCATCTCCTTGAAAAATGACTGAGTTTCTCCTTTAAAAGCTCAATACATTTCTACAGTAGCTCTAATCATGCTTGCACAAATTTTGAAACCAGATTTTTACAACTTGTGTCAAACTTTATGGTCTTAAATCCATATTGCATACATTTCTACCAACTCTATACATAGCTTATGCCTACAGAATCATAAGGAAGACAAAAGTAGTCATTTATGTAGCCTTTGCAGTAGATCTTTAAAAGAATTGTCTGATCCAAAGGGAGCTGAACTGCAGCTGTTTAAGTTGATTTATTGTGGGTCCTTAGATGCACAGAACTTTTGAAACGTAGACCTTTCTTCTGTGTTACCTAAATATAAACACAGCATCCTACCTATAGGCATCTATTTCTAAAAAACTTGGGCAGAACATTTTGAAATCAAATTTGGTTGTACTGAGAATCTAAATTTATCCAAAACTTCAGTCTAAAAGTTCGTGGGAAACCATTTGTGAGTTTTTAATTGGTTCTTGCTCTTAATTGAATTAGAAATAATGCAAAGAAAACCTTTTGGGCTTTTCCCATGCCATAACTAATGTAAGAAAAATAAATAATAAGAAATAGCAAGCCTCATTCTTTTGAAAAGATTTTAGTTAATTTCATCTAAAATTAAGTGCAAGTAGTTCCTTAAATGTCAGGATTGTATGAACTAATGCATGCTGACCCTAACGCTAGATTGATATCCACGTGTTCTTCTATACCTGCGATTCTATACCTGTAATTCTTTACCTACATCTTCTTTTTAACAGTAGAAATAAAAATTCCAGTAACTGTAGACTGCAGAGGAGTTCTGCCGTCTGCATCGCTGAGTCTTTGCATCTGCCTTTATACAGCTTGTAGGTAGCACTGGCTTTGGAGTTTTCTTCAGCGGCTCTTGAATCTTTTACCTGGCAAAGTTCATGTTCCGTTTAACATTATGGAAAAGACAAATACTCCTAGCAAGCTTATGCATATTTCTAGCCTTCGGCTTGAGAATTTGATTTATACCACAGTCTATGTGAGAGGGAGAGGAAGCAAGCTGGGCAGTGCCTAGAGGAGCTAAACTTAACTGTCTCCCACGTGGAAGATTTCCTACCTGAAGAACCAGGAGCCGCTTGCTTGTTGAACGTGAGGATGTTGCCTGTAGTAGTAATATGAGCCTGAAGGTCATTTTAAGTATAAGAAGCATTTCCATAAATTACTCAAATACAATTAATTCCATTCGCAAAAGCAACAATCATAGTTAAAGTAGTTTTAGTTTAAGACATTTTAAAGCAAAGAATTTTCCCTCCTCTCTTCTTCTCTTCCAGCTGTGTGTCCTTCTCCAGTCTTGTACTATTCCTGTGCTGTGCATGGCCTTTTAGTATCTGACTTGCTGAATGCTCAAGGACTCGGTTTTACAGAGTCCAGGACAATTAAACCCGACCTTCCTGTGGCCTCCTTATAGACATCTGAGTAACGCTAACCACTGCGCCAAATAGTTAGTTGGGAGGGGAAGACTAGTTAACTGGCCTTGAATGCCTAAATTCTCACATCATTCCTGTAATGAAAGTTGTTGTTCTGTCAAATCAGATATACAGTCTCACAACGAGCACCATTAGAATTCTGAGTTTCTTTTCACAATATTTGCAGTTCCTTTTATGCTTTCAGACATTTTAATTTTATTTTCCAAATGCAAATGCTCGTCAAATCCTTTTCTCCAAGGGTTTTAAATCATTTTAGCCTCTTAATTTTCACGCAATTAAATGTGAGTTATGCCTCACAATAAATTTAAATAATGCTGTTGAGGGAAATAAATAAAGCACCTGGATGCAAAAGTATTGTCACAGATTGACAGTTCCAGCTGCTTGGGAGACATTTTTGATTACTAAAGTATCAAGTCACTTAAATAGGTGCCATTCAGTAAGATTTTGTCAACTGCAGAAATTTGGGCCAAAATGAACATTTTTAAGCAGAAGCGATGTCTGTTAAAGTACTGGTTTTGATTGGAGTTATACATTCTGTGGTGGTCATTTTTTGTGGAAACTAGATCTGCCCGTTACCTTTTTAAACCTGTCTTAGGCTATTACTTGCTCTCAGCCTGATATTCCCTTTAGTGTTTCATGTATTTTAATGTTCCCAATTTCCTTCTGTCATATTTGATGTCAAAATTAAGGCCACAGTTAAGCCAGAAATTCAAAACATCAGTCTCTTATTCTAATTGGTTTCTTGTCAGCCATCAGATCCTTACAAACGTGAACCGGGACAAGTTGCTTTAAGATTTGGAGCCGAAGATTGTATTTGATGTGTTTTGGATCACTTCTTTTGCATATCTGATTTCATGCTTTTCAGACTAACCCCTTGTTTCCTTCTGGCAATGCTGAAAATCCTTGGGCCTGTTCCAGCTGATTTTACGTCAGTGGGGTTCTTTTGGTAGCTTTGAGGTAGACTTTAAATGTTAAATGGTGCTACATTTACTTAAAATCTTTGTTACTCTGCTGACTTTTCTAGGAGCCAGGCTGCTGCTCAAATTGCAGTGTAAGACTGAGATTAGTGACGTATTTATACACCTCTGAAAACAATCTACTCAGTGTTTTCTCCATGGCCATCACACTCCCAAGCAATACATACTCTTAATGTAGCTTTCCAGTAGCCCACATTCCTAGCAGAGAGGATACTGACTTTGCATCAATCCATGCTAAGTATTTTTTTTTTTCTATATTGCCATCTATGTGTTCTTCTGGTCAGTTACTTGTATCATTTGAAAAGCCATCCATAATGTCTCACACGTTTGAAGCCAATTACAACTGAAGCTCTGAAGCAGCCCTGACCTTCTTTGCAGATTCCTGCGCGGGTTGCCAGCATCTTTTTCTATGGATCCCCGGGAGTCTGGTCATGAACATGGCAGCCAAAGGAAACAGACTTTCTCTCTGAAGATTCCTAATCACGATTGCTCTTTGGATAGCATAAAAAAGAATTTGCTACATAAAAAGTAAAATCCTATAGCTATTTCCTTGTTTTGCCTTCTCAAGGTTTGGAACATTACCTTAGCTTAAGTTAGAGTATTTCATGACATCAAAATTTCCCTCTTGTAGCACGGCGTTTTCTTCTGATACACAGAGGTCCCGGTCTGTAGAGCAGCACTCATTGCCACACTGCTGATAAATGTTAAAAAAACAAAACCAAAGACAAAAGTGGAGGGGAAGGATATTCATCACCCAAAGAGCATTTTTATTTTTGAAAATATCCCTAGATTTGTGCCATCTGCTTTCAGGTACCCACTCAGGTAGGTTTAGGAGTCCTCCCAAGTTAGATGTCTGTTTTTCCAAAGCAGTCAGTCAAGAGAGGGAGGTTGCATGAAATGCCTTCTAGAGTGCATTCTGGAGTCTGCAGGAGAGAAGATTAACTTGTTTCTTGAAACTATCATCCGAATGTCATTTTGTTGGCAATACTTCAGGATGATCTCTGTATATAAATACATTATTCTTGCATTTCAGAAATAAGTATGATTTTTTTCTCCATGACCTACTGAATTAAGCAAGGAGACCCAATTTCAAATCCTATTAACAAAAGTTTCCAAACTGGAACATGAACTGAAACTATGGATCACTGCCACTGTGAATGAAGAGTGGAAAATCTAAGAAAGGGAAAGATATAACTAACAGCAATATAAGTTCATATCTAGTTCGGTAATAGGAATTAGTACGGGATATTAATCTTAGTTGCTAGTTTTGACACACTCAAGCTATCTGCTTATTTCATCATTGCCTTTTTTGGTACTAAGACAAATGCTGGATAAAAATCTCTATCTATCTAACTAGATATTCAGGGAATTGTTTTAGATTAATAGAACACCCTTTGAGTTATTCTTCTTTTGATGAGTTTAGAAATATTCTTGGCAAAACAAAGAGACGGAAAATAATGAGCTGAAAAGAGAACTTCCTGAACTGAAGAAAATACAGGTCTCATGAAAAGCTGTTATTTCTTACAGTCGTTCAAATCATACATTGCTAAATGGATTATCTTAATCTAGGGCTCTTAATTTAACAATATTAATTGTTAATGATACCTAACATATCAAGCCTAAGGGAACTCGGGTAGCCTGGAATATCTTTCTTTTACATGTTATAATATTAAAAAGTTGTATTTATATTTTTCTCCTGAGGGTGATGTCAGAATAAAAAGCCTGAATGTTATTCACTTACATTTTAAAAATGCCAGTTTTCTTAAACATGAAGAGTTTTCTGTTAACAACTGGGCTCCAAAATCCAAATGAACGAAATGTTTAACATGAAACTCAGCAGTTTCACGTTAATAGATCCTGGCTGACAGTATGAAACTTGGGCATTATTGATTACAGTCCCAATGAGATGTACTAACATTAATACAGCGTACAAGCAACATGTGCGAGCAAGCCAGATGCAAAACTGAAACATTATCTAAACAGAGTTGATTTCAAATGTTTCAAATGTAAATAACCCACCGGGTGGTCCTTGAGACTGTCAGCAGTCATTATTTTCTGTAGCGTAAACAGGGCTGTCAGATGGGATTTCTGTCACAAAGATAAAAAGTCATTCTTCCCTAGCACAGCCTAGGCTGTTGTTTGTAAAGAAAGTCATGCATCTCCATGATAGATGGAGAGTTCCTTTCTGGATTTTAATGAAAGTATTTTATAAGGTGCTGTGAAAACCAGAATAGATGTCTGAACAGTGTAGACTAGGAGATAAGCAAAGGTTAATGAAATCAGCAGAGTAATAAGCCTTAAAATTCTGACATGTCTAAATAAATGCATAATTTCCATGAATTTGCTGTATTTGTTTTTCAAAGTTTTCTGCAGGTAGCAAAAGCTAAACTAAGAAATTAGATACCAATAGATAGCAAGATAACGAACATATAACCTTGGATGAAAAAATTATTGTACATTTGAGGCTACCGCTTGAATTAAAAATATGAACATGATCAGTTTAAGTGATATGAAGCATTTGTTGATCATAGGGATTTATACAATGGCTTTAAGTCCTCTAATCTGATTCAGGTATTACAGAAGCGTGTTATTACACCGCCTGCCTCTGCTTAGTTCAATGGGAGCTGAGCAATTAAAGCATCCTAACAAATCTGGTCTGAAGTCTGGAAGCACAAAATGAATTATGTAGAACTATCTTCTATATCAACAGTCACGTCTTGATTTTGTAGCCACTGAAATCTGCAGAAGCATTGCCATTGGCTTCAGTGGAAACATGATTTTGAGCAGTGGAACACATCGAAGTTTATTTCAAAAATTTTTGAAGACTTTTCCAGCTGATTTCCTGGAAGAAAATAAAATTTTCAGGTCTCCTGGAGAACTTTTTTACATTTCCTCCTGGACATGGGTCATAGGCATCTATGCCTCCTTACTGTAACTGACCTGTGC
Organism: Ibidorhyncha struthersii; assembly: GCA_013398815.1. Lineage (NCBI taxonomy): Eukaryota > Metazoa > Chordata > Aves > Charadriiformes > Charadriidae > Ibidorhyncha > Ibidorhyncha struthersii. The sequence goes on along the minus strand of VZSZ01011271.1, from coordinate 207,291 downwards.
ACTGCTCAAGAACCAGAGAACTTCACGCTTTACTGAACCACAAAGATCTCTTCTTCCTATGCATGTTTTTTCTTTGTGCCTGAGGAACTGAATATGATTCTACCTTCCATGATAGAGTCATCCTTTGCAGCATATATTTATACTTATATGGTGCAGTGAAAGGTAAGTGGAGCCAAGTGAAAGCATTAACAATGTGGTTAATCCCGAGTCCCTTGACTCCTGAGTATATATTACATCCCTTTGTAATTTTTGGACTAAGGAAGGAAAGGGGAATTCTTCCTCCGGGTGGGACCTGAAACCTGAAAGTCTAAGGAAACAATGTACATTTCAATGTGATAAATGAAAATGGTGGAAAGCTTTTGAAAATTGTCAGGGCTCCAGGGTGAGTCTGCACTCTCATCCTTTTGTAGCCGGCAATATCATCACAGTTCTTTTAATCTTAAACTGAATCCCCTGATTGCACTTCTTTACTTCCAGATGGCATGACAAGATAAACTCAGCTGTATTTGACACTGCAAAAAATATCCCTTCATCTAAGAGCCTATGACCAGTGCGGAGTTGACTTTCTTCAAACAGCCTCTTGCTCATTCAGAGATACGTGCAGGAAAGGGTTAAAAAGCCAAGACATCTTTATTCCTCTCTCTTACCTAAACCTTTATTCTTTGCTTGTATGTTCTGCAAAGTCTGTGTAAAGTTGCCTTGGTCCTTGACAGATTGCCTCTCTACATTTTTCTCTTTCCTCCCCCACCTCTTCCAGAGTGCTCCCCATTTGCTCTCAGGCAGCCACCGAGTATTCCCCTCCACTTTTTTCCCCAAGGGATTTTGTATGGTCCCTTCGACTCCTGCGTTCCTGTCTTGGACAAACTGCTGTATAACGTGGCTGGCATCATGAGGCAGCATCTTCCCTTTTAAATCTGGCGCTTGTACTTAACTCTCATAAATTGTCTATAGTTGTCTTTATCTTTTTCTCACGACAAAACCTTTCAATTTGCATAACAGTGTAAAATAATCCTGTGGATATCCCACTACTTTCTACTGCTAAAAGGAATTCAATGGCCAACACCTAATAAGATCAATGAATTAGATATGCCTAAAATAGCACAGGGGTATTGCATGTTTTTCTTTTGTGTCAGAATTAACTTTAATCGAAATGACAGTATATTTTAAAGAGAGCTTTAGTTCAGCAGATGAGATCAGCAGATACGCAGAGTGCAAGGAAGCTATAGATGTCTTCGTACCGTTCATGTTTCGGGAGGTACGAAACTACTAGCCTTTACTGAAACGAGATGAAACTTGCCCAAGTACCACTCAAATGATAGCCAAACTTAAATAAAAAGATTGTGAAGAATCTATTGCAGGACGTAGTACTGGAACAAGATAACCTTAAGTGACGTACTGTGCACACAAGGGTAGCAATGGTATCTACGCTTTGTGAAACAAGTGAGCACACCTTAGTGAAATTCCTATTAATTTCCACTATTTTTGTGGGAAAGGTCAATGCGTTAATTAATGTTTATTCAAATCTGCTTTTTCCAGCTCATGAATTTCAGTTCCCTCAGATTAAAGGCTATACAATTAGAAATTCAGCATGCTATAAGCACTTACACAAACCATCCAGAGTTTTGTTCCCCCGCGTTGTATTTCACCCGAGCTCCACCCCAGACACACAGCTGCCTGCGTGCCATGTGCAGACCTATGTAACTGTAATGATGACAGCAAGGGACTATCCTCGCATAAGTATTCAGAAGCGTATGGAGGCCAGTGTCCCAGTTTCTGGGTCCTGAAAGGGAAACGTGCTCTTCTTGGTATGTGGTCTTCTCTGATTCTTTGAATCAGAGCTGTGGATTTTGTTTTTGACAAAAGTGATTTTTTTCAACGGGATGTAATTTTCCATGAAATTCTCCCTTTCACAAGAATTGTCCATTTTTTTAAACTCTTTAAAATAGAAGACGTTTAGATTTACTTTTCTTTTCCCCCCAAAAAATGTGGAAAACAAGGTTGAAGGATAATTTCAATAAAAATCGGGAAAAATAGATTTTTCTTCAAGTCTGTTTCAGGTGTTCCCACCCTCTGAGACTTTTCTTCTGCTGTTCCTAGTAGTTTTGTCATCCTACAGTGTTTCAGTAATTTTCATACATATTGCTCTTTGATTTGTGTTTACGCATTTCATGGCCTTTCAGAGCAAAGAAACTTAACTACTGAAATAAAAAGGGATTGAAATCCCTGCAGTAGAATGTGTGCATCAGAGAAACAGAAAGCTGTAAATGCATGCTTTATAAGTATGGTCCTTTTCTTCCTTTTTTCTTCACCTGGCATCATTTTTCTTGCACTATCAGTACAACAGTCTAGTAATTGTCTGTAGTAAAGAAAATGCAAGCTTTACCCTGTGCACTGATGTGTCAGATTGGAATGTTAAAGGAAAATACACTAAAGCCAGATGAAGCTGTGGTTGCAGAGAAAGAAGATTCTTTCAAATCCTGTTCTTTGGTATCTTTTTTAATAAGTATTTGTTGCATTTATTAAATTAATGCCAAAAGGCTTTACTGCATCAGTAGGTAATAAAGTGAAGGGAGTGGATAAGCTAAGGGTAGATTCTGTGTAGAAGTCTTTGTGAGTGCCTCTGCGTGTGTGTGTATCTGCAGGTAGTATTTGGTGAAGAAATAATTCCGGACTGAACCTCTTTGATTGGATTATATTGCATCTTGCCCTTCCCATCTTTGCTATATTATTAGCTGGTGTTTATTTTCATAACTGTGCTTTTATGACATCTATAAAAAAATAAGAGCCTGCTTTGAAGTTCAGGATTATATTGTGCTGGGAATATTACTTAGAAATTGGCTAAAATACAGCAATGGAGGGAGGGGGCTGAGCATGGGAATTTTAAGGCTGAGTGGAGCAAAAGCCATAGATACTGTGAAGCCCATGACCTTTAATAATGTAGTTTCGCTGCTCTTCCACTCCACGAGCAGCACCGCTGATCTACTTGCATGAATAAGATTGAAAGGATCAAAACTCTAACTTGACGCTGGTGGACATACTGGCATCATCTGGTTTAGTCTACTGTAAGATCTAATTTTGCTATGATTCAGAAGAGAAAAATGAGAAGAACAAATTCCTTACATAGTCACTGGAGAGAGGTAAGTGCTTCTAGGGGGCCACTTAGACAGTGTCAGTAAAATGGCTAACGCAGACAGCGCAGCTAATGTGCTTCTGAAATATAACTGTACCATGTGGTTCTTGGAAAGCTAGACAGAGACTTGGGTGCATGTTAAGATTAGTCAAAGAAAGATAAACTTATGGTGGAGTTCTTGCTACTTTCATTTGGAATGTTAATAGCCCAAATTAAACAGTGTAGAGTACTCCAAATACCAGAGCAATGAAAAAGTTTACAGCAATGATATCAACATTTGGAGTATCCATATTTTTTCAAGGTCTGCTCACTTCCCATGACTTTCAAAATACTTGTACATTGCCAAATATAACTCAGGGTGCAGATGTGATGTAGGCCTGATTTTAATTTGAGTGCCTGGGTATAATTCCTTCACCGATGTTACCCCGTGAATCTAAAACAGAGCTGAACAAAATGATGTTGCTTTCTATTATAAGAGGTATATTTTGTCCCCATAGAAGAAACAAACTTTGAAGTTGATGTACGCAGCAGGGAGATCAAGGTGTGAACTGGCACAGAAAAATTCTCCCTTTAAGTAAGAATAAAGTTACTTCCTAAGGTCAGCACAGAAATGTAAGTAACCCCTGGTAAAATTATGTCTTCTCTGAGCAAACATAGGTAAGTTGTTCTCAAAGCCTGACAACCTTGTCTTTTATACTCCTGAATTCAGGTGTTACACACAGCTTTCACATCAGAGGTAGTGGCACCAGCTAAAGCATCATCTCCTTAAACCAGGAGATGAAGTTTTGGTCACACCTTTTTTGCAAAGAGAAGCGACCAAGGCCCAGGCTGCCAGGCTGGGAAAATGGCAGAGCAGCGGGCAGAGAGAAAAAAGCTGGGCGTCTGCATCCATCCAGTTCACCAGTCTGCCACTCGCTGGATACAATCTCCTGGTTGAGCCAGCCTTGCCACCTCTTCTTCCCCATGTGAGGAACATCCTCACAGTGTGTTTAAAACACTTCAAGGACTAATGTATGGAAGGAAGTGAACACAGGCACGTTTGAAAGATGGAAGTGTATTTCTAAGCCACTCCTGTTAGATTCTCCATGTTGGTACCTTGGCAGTGCTGTTCAACTTACTGCTTGTGTGCAGTCGTTTTGGACAAGCCACTTATTTTAGGGGACAGCACAGTAACATGCCGATCTCCCTATGGTCTCCACAGTGTTAAAGAAAGTGAAAGCAACTTAGTTGTAATATTACTACACGCCCACAAAATAATTGAAGCCATATCCTAGAGAAGACTCGCCATCTCGGGTAAACCCCAGCTGTCCTGGGCATCCATCACTCCAAAAGCAAACCTTTGGCCCCTTTATATTTTCACAATTATATGTATGTTATCAAAAAGAAGCAAGAACGTGGGAAAGGAAAAAAAAAAGTTTAAAATAAGCATGCGTGCTGTGGGAACATGGTGGGGGAAGAGCAGTGAAGGCAGCAGCTCTCCTCTGCAGCAGAGGGTGAGTCTGTGCAAGGCTCTGCCCCGTACATGCCCATTTTGTTTAGAAAGGCACTGTTGCCTGAGCACCTGCCTGGCCTACCCTAAAGCAAACAGATAGTGAATAGGTCTGTCTTAGAAATGCTAAAAATGGCCATAGTTTGTGCTCCCTTGGTCCAAGCCAACAGGAGACCAGGGTGAGAAAATGCACCTTCTAGTTTGGCAAGTTTGGGTGCTGGCTGTTTGCTGGTGGGAGCATACGGATGCTACATATCCCATCTAACGTGAAACATTTGTGGAAAGCAGATGTATCACATGAATGATGAATACAAAATAGGAGGTTCTTATCACAAAAAAAAAAAAAAAAAAGAATGCAAGAAAAAATAGGAGGTTCTTATCACAAAAAAAAAAAAAAAGAATGCAAGAAAGAAAAGGCTGATTTTTGCTGTTTTTCCATTGTGGTCCTAGAAGTCCTTTAGTAAAAGCTGAAATGCTAAAAAAAAAAAAAGAAAGAAATTAGATTAAAATAGTTTATATGCTAAAAAGATTTGGTCCAATTGCTCTTGAAATCATTAGGAATTAACTGTAGAGAGTTTTATATTGAATGCCTAAGGACATTCTTCTTTTAAGAAATGAGCTGCCTCGCTGAACGTACTTGAAGAGTTTGGGGTAAAGTAAAGGGCGTTTAATTTACAGAGCTGTTGGCTACGTGTCAACATGCACAGACTTACAGCAGTCACAGCCCCAGGCAAACCATAGATGAAAAGATACCATCAACGTCAGCAAAAACAACGGTGGGTTCTATATTAGCTCAAGAGTACCCAGGTTTATCGTCCTCTTATCTTTTGGTGTTTTTTTTTTCCTAATACTTTAAATGTTCAAAATTAAATTAATATCATTGGGACAACATGAGAAGCCGATCAGGTCTTCTTGATAAGTGTTTGTGAGCCATACAAGACACTACTGCCCAGATACCAGTTTCCTCATGCACATGGAGCAGGAAGAGTCAAAGCCCAAGCCATGTGGGACAAAGGAAGGGAGCAAGGGATATGTCACTACTGGAAGATCTTGTGATTCCAGATAAATAGAGAGGATAAATAAATATCTAACCAGCTAACATGATCTTATGAGTATGCTTCAATAAAGAGGATGTGCAGAGGCACTGACAGACAACACTGGAATTTGTGAGAAAATGAGGAGTTGGGCAAGATAGGAAGGGAAGGCATGAACTTGGGAAGGAGCTGTAGAACAGAGAGAGTGAAAAAGGATTGTATCAGAAAATTAATCAATTTGTCCCAGTGTTTTGCAGTTGGTGCATCAGCCTTATATTATCTTGGGAGTCATCTGTAAGGCCGAGGAAGATAGCCGAAGAACTGAAGAGTCCGTTTTCTCCTGTAAGTTAAGGATAACTGGAAGAGATATCTGTTGGTCTATTGAGTTCCCAATGATATTAAACATCCTTTTATGTCTCCTTATCCCCTTCCCATAAAGCCAAAAGCATAAAATTGGCACAACACGGAGATTAGCAAGGCCCCCCCGCACAAGGATTACATGGAAATCTGTGAAGTGTTCTGCGAAGCCAGAAATACGGTTAAAACTTGGAAGCCCTCTCAAGAGAAACGGTGTCTCAAGCAAGGCTGTTTCTAGTTTTTGATAGCAAAACTTTCCCTCCTGTGAATTATTAATAGGCGCCCCGAGCGCTGGTTGGGGCGAGCCTGCCGCGATAATGGCGTAAGCAGTAAGTAGAAAGCGTTCAGCTGTGAGCAAACATGTAAGCAATGGACCGTGCAAATCTCAGTGAAGCAGTTCCCCTTTTGGCCTTCGTGCATCTATCCCTAATGTGTGGGATTTCCAAAACCCGTCAGAACTAAGTAAAAAAATGTTTTCTTCGCATTCACTGTCCTGGATATTTCCCCCCTCCCCCTTCGCTTTTGGTATATCAACTCAGTTCCTTGCAGAATCAAAGAAAAATACTCTTTTAGGCTCAATACAAAATTAGGCGCAGAGACAAGAGAGGGGAAAAAGACAGTTATTGTTACTTTTCTTCTTAGTTACTTCTGTGGCACATCACTACAATGATTACAGGGGACACACCTACCTACCCACCCAGATGTTTTTTTGGAAAGAGAAGCACAAAGAATATCTGGACATCCCAGGTGATTCTATAACTACAGAAAATTGACACAAATCATTTATTTACATGACCTGATAGTCCTTTCTGCAAATTTATCTGATGTTAAAATGCTAACATTGGTATGACCTCCATAAATTTTAACATGCTTTTAACTTTTTATGTTTACCTGGTCATTAACCGAGTATCTGTACTTCACATTATGGAATAAAATTTACCAAGGAAATAATATACAGAAGGGATGAAGTCGTCACGAAAGAAGCAAATGTTGAGTATAGTTTGGCTGCCATTCAAAAATGCAGAATTCTGATGGCTTAGTTCATTTCAGTGGGAGTCTTGCTCTCAGACAGTCTAAACTTTGTCGTCAGTGGCAGCCAGCAGAGCAAGAGCTAACTTGGCTTTTGATAGATGGAGCTTTTTGCTAGCCAGTTGGGTTAATAAAGAGGTTTTAAAGCATTTTTTTATTCACTGTTACATTGACAAAGGCTTGTGGTCATTGAAACTGAAAGTCTGAATTAGAAAAGAATTTTGCACCCTCGTGTTTGTATTCATACACTGCATTTACACCAGTGTATTTTGGTTTGGATTCCTTTTATTTTCTTTGAGTGAACACTTCTAATTTTTCTTTGGTTTTGAACATACTATATATAAATGACATTTTTTAGGAAGACTCAGTAATTATTGAGTTTTTGCTCTGTCACAAACGCAAATATGTATCGATCAGAAAAGTTTACAAGTCAATGACCTTTCATGAAGTTTAGATTTTGTCCTGACTTCTAACAATTAACATCCAACACAGAGAGAAATAATTAAAGAAATGTATCTTGCTCCTACTGGAGCCAAAAGAGCCGAGCTGACAGTAGGACAACCTAGAGTGAAGGTTACTGGATAGTCACTGTGGCAATTTAAAATGAATGGTCTGATGCTGTGTAGGTGAAACATGTATAGATATATTCCATTTCTCTTGAGAAATATGTTTAACGTGCCAAGGCCAAACTGGACTTTAATAAATGCTTAAAATTTAAGAGGGAATTTGGTTTATTTGCTGAATTAGGGGCTAAATGAAGAAGTTTTAAAAATAAAAAAAAAATAGAGTTTTCTAGTCTTGTCATTTTTTCATCTCTAATTAAAATATTGGGGAAATCCCAAAACAAAACAAAACAAAAAACAACAAACCAAACCAGAAATGGGGAGAGCAGATGAAATGGCAAAATTCAGAATAAGAAATTGTTACTTATTTCCCATTTCTCCTTCTAGGTGTTTAAAAAGTAAGCCCCACGGGCTTTGAAAACAGGAAGGATGAAAACAGTTCAGAAGAGTGCATAAGGAGCACGAGCAAAGAAATTACTAGAAACCACTGACCTTAATCCACTTTTTCAGGATGACAGGCTGATAAAGTTAAGGGACTACATGGACAAGAAAAGAATACCAAAGATCAGACTGAAAAAGTCCTCAGCCTTTGTTTTAAGCGCTTTTAGACATTTCCCCTGCCGTTATGTTACTGACTTAAGGAAAGTAACGACTTCCCTCGCTTCCTAATTTCTATAAATGATGGGGTTTTTACAGGTAGGACAATGTCAGCTTCATCATACACAGTGTTTACAGTCGGAATGTTTTCAAGGAGAAAAGGTAACTTTATCAGATTACTTTTCATAGGGTTGTGCTTTGGTTTTTTTTCTGCGGATCTACTAGGAACTACTGGGTTCACTGCTGAAAGATTTGGGGTGAAATCATGGCCAATGGGAATTTTGCCATCAACTTGAAAAGAGTAAGATTTTGTCCTCGATCTTATTTGTCTAGCAAGCAAGTGCTTATTTTTCTATTCTTTTTTTGTGCACAAACTGTCAGCGTTGCATGAAACAAACCATCCTGATTTCCAGAGCGCCTTTCAAAAGCCGGGTGATTGCCAAAATTGCAAATCCAATTTGTTCACAGATTGACCAGTGTGTGATCATTCCAATTATATTTGGCACATGTCAAGTGGAAGAATCAAACCTCCCTCTTTTTGGATCACTTATAAACACTTCAAAAAAATAAACTCCCCGATATAATTAGCTGCTGAAATGCTTGGCAGGTTGCCCTTAAAAAAAATCACCAGAAGAAAACACACCCCCTTGATTCTTCCCGAGCATGTTCTTCAATAAGCTACTCGGACCTTGTCCCCTGCACCTGCACTGATTAGTGTAATCTTCCTGACTGCCTGTGGGTACCCCCAAAAACTAGTTTTCCCACAAGTGAGGTCCAGGAACTGTGTTACACGAGAGCTGGACGATGTGGCAAGATCACTCCCCTCCCTGCTCAGTCTCACCCTGCTGAACGTATGCAGCAGTGCTCGTTGGGTCCCTTATCCTTCAATAACTTTGTTATTGACACACGTTGAGCTTTTCTTTTAGTGCACCGGTGAAAATGCACGGCCCCGCCGAGCTGTCTGAAACCCTGCGTAGGAGCTAACTTTTCTAGCAAACGTCTGCCTTGCCTCCTAAAAAAAAGTCCTTCTCTTCTGCCTTTTGCATAATCCTGCCGAAAGGCAAAGGAAAATTCAGTGAGCAGGTTACTTGGTTTTGCTGCTGTCTTGAAACACAAAAGCTCTTCCTCTTATTTCTTTATGGTTTTCATTTTCCTTCCCAGTGATTGCCATGAGAATAGCTTCAACATGCGCAGAAGCTGAGAAACAGAAAAATACACTGCTGAAGAAGGAAAGCAGAATAGCAGGTGAATGTATGATGAAAGCCAAACTTATTCAGCAAAACCACACATTTACGAACAGTTTGGCAAAAAAGAAAACATGCTTTTGGACTTTTTAGGGTCAGTTTATACTTCGTCATCAGAACACTGGGGACCTTCCACTGCTTAATCTTTAAAAGACATTACTTCTGAAGCTAATTTGCAGTCCCCCAGTGCTCTGGCTTCCTCTCTGTGCTGTTAACTCTCACCCTATTTCTACAAATTCAGGTCTCAAGATTGTCCAGATCTTGACTCCCCTCTGTGCTTGTAATGCTTCTCAGTGTTCTGCTTTTTTAGCAAAGTTTGTAAGTACCCATTTCGTGTGGGAAGACCATCAATTAAAATATTAAATCAGCCCCATCTCATGACCAACCTCTGTCAAAAAAAAGCCCTTTTCAGCTCCATAGATACCCATGCGAAGCAACACCTCACTTTCTCCCTGTTAAAGTATTTCTGTCCTGATGATCGCTTTCCATTCTCCTCATCTTCTCCATCTCAGTTCGGTTCTCATGTAGGACATGATCAAAGGCTATAGCAAGTGTTTTAGACAAGTCCGGATAGTTTGGCTCTGGTTCATCACCCTTACCCGGGAATAGCTTATCACAAAAGCTGCCAGATAAGCCTTGCGTAATCCATATTTGGTAAGTATTGTTGCATTTCTTCCACATCTTATGTTTTTCTTCAAAATTGTTCTGAAATCATGAATACTGAGAAATGGATCGGTAGATGCCTGGTTTGTGTTTTTCTTTCATTAAATATAGCTAGTAAGTTTATTATTCTCTAGTCAAAAGCTACCACAGTCAGTGTGATGGGTGTATTTATAACTGTTTCTACCAGACTTCCAGTTCTGTGTGCCAGTTCTCTCAGTGTTCTGGGATCATCTGATCCCACTGGCTGAACTGTGGTGAATTGTTTAAGACTGTCTGCCATCTTGTATACAGTAACGTTCATATCCAGAAGTCAACACTCCCCATTTTCTATTAAATCTTCACATTGAAAAGTAATGAGCCACTTCATTTTAGGAGTTGACGTTTCTCAGCATGAGAAAATTAAATTCTGAATTTATGTTCACATACGCCATCTCATGAAATCATGTGAGATTGCTACCTGTGCTTTTGGGAGAGCAATAGGTACGCTTGTAAGGGTGTGTAAACCTTAACACAAGTTTTATGAAAATAGTTTTAGGGCAGGTAAGCTTGATACCTACTAAGGTATTGAATCTCCCTCTCTGCTTTTCATTAAGGAAGACAACTACTTCAAAGAGAACAGATTAAAAACTTATTCTTAAAATCTGCTAGAGGATTTTGTTTTGTGTTGTGTTTCTCCTTTTTAAGGCAATGTAGCAATCGCTGCTTGTATGTACAGTGTTGGGACACTCTGCCTTTTCTTTATAAACCTTTGTCTCTGGATGTCTGTACCCTGCCCCCTCAAGATCATTGCAGACAGAAACTTGGCTTCCAGACTCTCGGTGCAGAGAAGAATGGTTTTCTTTTCTCCCTGCATTTGACAAAAGTAGATTTGATAGTGTGTAAGCCACACCACCGGAATGCAGTAAATAAACAAACATTTAAAGGACATATTTGCAGCCTCAGCTGCTTTGTTTACCTAGCTCTAACTCAAATGACCTCAGCTTAAGGCATAGTTCAAGCACTCAGCTGCGCCCAGAGTTCCTGCATCCCGTCCCCTTGACGTGAACGAGGAGTGTGAACAAAGAGCATCCTGACACTTGGCAGTATGCAGAAACAACAGACACAGAGGAGCATCGGGACCACGTTTGAGAGCTTGTGTCACATGCTTGAATCCCACATATTTCTGGTGATGCTTTGCCAACAGCTCCTGAGCGCTGAGGGCGCTGTGGGCACTGCTTACGCTACACCCAGAGCATGAGATTCTGGGCAAGGAGACCCAACTCTTCCCATCCCAGAAGGCAAGCTATGGAAATGCTCTACTGCTATTCCATTCTCAGATCATTTTTATAAGTGGGAGGAAATGCAGGCCACAGGGAAAGAAGGTAATGGACTCAATATTACAGGAATTCTCCGCCATTCCCTCCTTTCAGAGGGCTAAGGCACCAACATTGCATTGCATGCCATGAAATTGTCTCACTGCTGTTACTCTGCTGCTGGGGAGTATCTTCCCCTCAGGCCCCTCCTGGGGTCAGTGCTATGAATATCCCCTCCGGCAGAGCAAGCCGAGGCAGGCAGCAGCCGCGGATGGCATTTGGCTTGGAGAGTGTTTCCTTACGTGAACATCAGCTTTCGCAACCTGATTCGTAGCCTGAATGAAGGTTGCAAGTTTGCAGGCTGCTATGCAAACACATTCAGCGCTAGGTTGTAGCTTTACCCGCTTTTTTATTTAACCTGAAGAGGGTCAAGTTACAATGAACATAAAAAGTCTTTACAATCCCCTGTCCACTTGAATTTCCCCACTTCTTCACCATTCCCTGTTCCTTTCCTGCAGGGATCAGGAGTCCATGTTTTAGAGAGGTAATGAAGGAAAACAAATAGTTATGTTTCCCTTGTTCCTCTGTGGCCACATGAAATTGATTACTTTAATTGTCTAAAGAAGGAAAACGCTGTCTGCTATCAACTACAGAGTTAATCAAGAGTCTCAAAGGAAAAGTTTTGTTGTAGAAGAGGGAAAAATAAACCCCAACCCCTATCCCTTCCTCCCCTGTAACTTCAAGCTTCAAACCGGAGTCATCCAGTTTTGCTTGAGGTTGTTTCTGAGGTATCCAGGTCCCTTCCATGGCCTCACAGGGAAACGGACATCTCTAGAGAGTAGCTTTAGTGGCCTCACAGCATCTCAAGCCATTAGGTTCTTAATTCAGTTGATAGCCTAAAATTAAGGAGAATTAATTGAGGCCAGAATTTACTGGAAGTAAAGGTGTGAAAAAGACTGAAAAAAAAACACTTTGTGCAGGCATACGTAAATAAAACACCCCAACTACTTAAAAATTATGGTATTTGCATCACAAGGAGGATTTTCTGATAACATTAACAAGCAAATGGACAGTTTTTGTGTCAGAAGTGCACAGCCTGCCCTGAAACTATGCTGCTTATGTTTGGCTGGGTTTTTTCCCCTCTGAGAAACTCTTCTTTTTTAAAATATAAGAAAAGTCTGTAATTGTCTTATGTATTCTGGTTTCCATTTGTCTCAAATTCAGCATAGATCCCTAGTGCTGTTTAGTGGAAAAAGAGAAAGATTTGGTTATTTAAAGAGGTACCCAGTCTCTCTGGGGTGCATAGACTGTGTGGGGTTTAGTGAATAGCCATGCAGGTGGTATAGCTAAAACTGTTGATGAAAAGGGTTACAAATGTATTTTCCCCCTAAAACAACATGACAATGCATGGGGTTGTCTTAGATTAAGGTTTGCTTTTTGATGACTTTAATTATTGTGTTCTCTAAGAACAAACCAAATGTGTACAGAGAGATGCTGGCTCCTCCTGTATCCTCTTTGCAACGCCTTGATGATACAGCGAGATGCTGACGGTGCTGACAACACCCGGCAAAGGCAGCTTAATGCCATCCGTTTCCTTTTCTCCAAGGTCCTGATGACTACGGTGACTTGGATGAAGAAAAGAAGGGATTGAGTGGCTGGAGATGGCACTACGTGGCACCTGCAACAAACCTTCTAAGACTGGGGGGACAGAAACAAGGTGTAGTGTAACATCACTGGGTACCAGCCACTGCAGCTTTGCTACGCGTACCTGAGCTCTTTATACAGTAAGGAGCTCAGGTGCAGCGAGCACATACAGCTAGAGCTCGATGTGACCACTCTGTGCAGGTAGAAGTACCCAATGACCTCAGTTTAAGACGTAGGGGCTGACTATGACAGACAACAAACACAGGGACCTTACAAACATTCATGCCTACCTTTGACTGCAGTGGAGACGGTGCAAAAAGGATTCCAGTAGTCAAGACTATCAGACTGATCTAAACAGCAATGGTGTTTTTCAGAAGGTCAGCACAGGGAAATAAGCAGTTTTCCCCCACTGTATCACCCTCAAAGCACCTTTTGGAGCTTTAGTGACCACCAGCGAAGCGCGGCAGCCTCTTACAGCAAGTTTCCCAGTTGGGCTGCTTCTGCTGCTAACAATGCAAATTGTGGATGACAAGAAAGTCCTGTAACTGCATTTCAAGCTATAAAGCAAGCGAGAAAGCTCCCAGAGTATGGTGTAACTATGCCAAAAGCCAAAAAAGTCTAATACATAGGTGAAATTACGTTTCATTTCGCCTGTGTGAGGCAGAAGGACCAAAAGTTGGTGGTTGTATCTGAAAATATTTGGGTTTGATCTCTTTAAGACAAAACACTAAATATCTTTTTCTCATTTTGGTTTTTTTTTTTGGCATTGTTGCAGCCCTATCGGTCTGAAAACAGAGGAAAGGCAGGATCTGCAGGAAAAGGTGCTATCTTTTGATATGTGAATCATGCCTGTTAAGTGCTAAAACCAGTCAACACCACTCTGCAGCCATCACAGTAAGCATCCCCTGCCAACAGGGCTAAAAAAGTGTATAGACTGTTCACTGGTCCTTTTCTGAATGTGATGTGCTTCATCCAGGTATCAAGTAGAGAACGATGCTATGAGGACAAAACTAACTGAGCTGTACGTGCTGAGGTGAACACATCCTCACTAATGTACATAGACATCAGATTAGAGTTGGGAGAATACTTTTCGTGAAGCAGAGACTTTGAGCTCTCAGCCCCGTTCCCCTTCAAAAGCTGAACTTGAAAATTAAAAAAACTTCTTCCTATTAAACTTTCTCTTCCACAAATGTCTTTTTCTCCTTTTATTCCACTGGGACTAATGACGTTATCATATGTCCTCTTCTAAAATTCTCTACCACTCTACTTCTTTTTCCAATTGTCTAATCCATTGCAATAATTGAATTAAACTCAGAGCAGTTGTTCTGTTCTCAGCCTTTCTCAATCTGTTCTTGACCTTTCTTAACTTCAGATTTGCTTCTTCTACCTCAGACCCAAAGAAAGGTTATTTATCCCAAGCGCTGCTTGTTTGTTTCACCTGTGTAGAGGTTTGCAGACCGCCACACAACCAGGATCTTTACATTTTTTGAGGGATTTCATTATTTTAATATTATGTATAAACTGGCCCTCTTAAAGTATAAGAAAAAAATGAATACATAATGTTTTCACAGAATCACGGAACAGCCCAGGCTGGAAGGACCTTGAAAGATCCAATCTTTCATGAGAAAGAGAGCCTAGATAAGCCTAGATGTTAGATCCTATAATACCGAAGGTTTATGAAACAGTGGAAACAATGGGAATAATCTTGTAAACAGAACTGCTGCTGAGTAGACAATGGGATATTTGGTGTTTAAAACTGTCCTTTATAGGCAATGAAAACTTTTGTACCTTCTGTCACTGATGTTCAAAGATCTGGTCTCCTAATGCATTAAATGAACCATCAATCATCGTCTCTTTTCAAAGGAGCATTAGTCTAGTGTTTCTAAACCTCTGGTTTCATGCAGCACAAAAGCCTTTGGACAAGTTGTTATCCTGGGACTTGATGTCCCGTACTTAGTAATGTATGTGCTTCTGTGCGTCTTCAGTCGTAAATCGGTAATGTCACTTTTTCTGTTGTTGATCATGAGTATTTTTGAAGAGGACAGAAAATAGATGTATATGTGTTTAAAGCTTTGTTAGCACAAGAATCTTTCATACCTGTAATCTGTTAATACAGGTATTTTTCTCAATTTATATCCTGTCTTATTTTTGGACTTGTCATTTTTCACTATGTTTTTCTGTGACAATCACCTGGTTAACACATTTCTTTCTTCTGATTTAGTTTTTCTAGGAATTTCCTAATCAAGCTCTCTTCTCTTTTGCTTCTTTTTTTTTGAATTCTAATTACTTTGTCACTATTTTAGAAACTAAGAATTATGTCTATGTGTATAATTAATAACTTGGTTTAGTGTCCGACCTCTAAAATATGGGTTGATGAAAGTTTATGGCCAGCCTAATATAATTACTAACTTGGAGGTGGAAAATATTGGCACTTTTTAAAAAAAAACACTTTTGCCCAAACTAGGCATTAATCCAACCCAAAGCAATTTACTTTGTTTCAAACTATCCGGGTTTTATCACAGTGGCATTTTTCAGTTGGAATAAAATTTTAGTTCATCAAAATGCACCACCCTGGTGTTCTAGGTGCCACCTCACTGAGGCAAAAATGTAGGGATGACATGCGTCTTTTTGAGGATGCGGATTTGTGCTGCCATCAGAGATGGATGTCATGAGACCAACGCCTTTAGCTGGGCGGGTAGCCAAGGGCAGGACTGACAGCCGGGGGCAGGACTGACACCCAACTTGTCCTCGTTGCGGTGGGACAACAGAAGCAGCTACTTCTGCCACAAGGTATTTTTCATCCAATTCCAAGTTGAAATCTTTGCCTAGGGCTCAGGTGGGCTGAATAAAGTTTGTAAGGAATTAGGTCACGCACTTCCATGCTCTGGGGATCACCTTAATGATTAGAGGTGTATTACAGGACCTAGGAGGAAATGAAGAATCTGTACAAGAGAGACTAAAAATCAAATATTTTTCAGGAAAAATGGCAGTGGCATTACAGCTTCAGGGTCTCTGGGTCAAACACAGATTCATGGGTGTAATAAGACTTCCCTGTATTTTAGCTGTTCTCCCTGTTCTGGTGGCAAACATTTTTCCTTGAAAACCAGATAGAAAAGACTTCCTTGTGATTGTTAACACATTCTAAACAGTACAAATTGCAGGCAGGATTTTTAAAAGCATTCTCTGTCAGTCTACCTGTGACTCTCGAAATGGAAAACATTTCCCTGCCTGCCACCCATTGACTTCAGTGAAGCTGCTTTAAAATCCTTTACTATTTTCAGGTCACTGGCATTTTTCCCCTGGATCTGAAGTTAAACTTATGCACATATTGTCTTACCAGACAGAGACCATTCTAAACGTTTTTTGAATCAGTAATTTTCCCATCCCTTCCACATACAAAATGGTTGTTTTCTCTTTAGTTTCTCCATAAATCTTAAGATACTGTCAAAATGCAAAGTGATTTATATTCATTGTGCTTCATGTATGTTTCCCAAAGGTGCCAAAACAATAAACCTTGGATAATAGATAAGTTATTGCTGATAACTCAACCAAGAAATATATGACAACTGTGATAGCATGGTTTGTTCTTAACAATTATTTGTATTCTCTGAGAGATGGAAACTATTCCAGAGCCTGGGAGCACAAAGCCTCTAATCCAGCCGTTAGGAAGAGAAGATAGATTCACTAAACTGCCAGGCTGCAGAGATTGCTTATCTCTTTGTCATTACGCTGGGGCAAAGGCAATTATTTCTGTCGAGCCTGGGCACAGGTTTGTCTCTGAAGGAACCTGAGACTGGGAGTGCTTGATTTCTCCGGGGAGAAACATAATTTAGCCTATTCATAAGCAAATAAGTAGGTTGGTAATTAACATGAGAAAAGCCTATATGAAGCAGATGGCAGAAGAGAGAAGCACTGGAACCTCAAGTGACCACCGAACAGCAGGGCAAGGGCACATGGACTGGTGCCGGCAGCCTCATGCCCTCTCCACCTCCGTCCAAGGTCAACCAGGCACAAGCTTCTTCGCTCGGGGGAAAGTACAGGAGCCGTGTCCATGTGGAGCGGGGGCCGGTGTGACGTAGCCGCTCTCTTGGTGGGGCTGTCGGTGAGGCAGCAGGACAACAAAAGGGATGTAGAACTGCCCGGACCCACTGTGGTGTTAGTGCTGCTTAGGTGAGCAGTGCGGGAGCTGGGCGGTCCAGGAGCAGGCAGCATCGCCGTGGTCTGCCTGGTGCGCACTGCGAGCCGCAGTGTCCCTGCAAAGATGTGCAATACAAAATTCAAAGTGGAACAGGATTATGTTATCAGCAATATGTATGTAACAGCACAAACATCTCCCAGGTCGTAAGCATGTGCAGAAAATGCTTTCCAGAGAGCAGCGGAGTAACCGCGAACCCAAAAACCTCAAGGAATGAAAGGCACTGGTATCCCTCCCAGCAGCATAGTGTTACAGACAACATTTAAAAAATATGTCCGAGTTTAAAAATAAAGCAAATAAACAAGTAAGCACGTCGCCCTCCACCACTCCCCAGTACATAACTTCTTACTGAGAAATGAACTGTCAGCAGAGCTGGTTATTGAGAGTGTCACGCCAGAGATGTAAGTCAAAATTCTTGCCATTTTTTTGTAGATCAAGGTACAAGGGCTACACATCATCTCGCCTGAGCTCCCTCGATAGCCAGAGGAAAGACTGCCCACCAAATACCCAAATCCTGTGCAGCAAGAGAGATGAGACAGATGAGAACCCCTGAAATGCTCTGACACTCCTCACTAAATTTGGAAAGGGGGACAGATACGGGCTCTAGTGGTCTTATGTAGAACCTATTCTGGGACTTTAGACTACAGGGTCATTTCATGCCTCTTCTAGTCCTTCTTTCTATTTAACTAGTAGAATTCCTAGCAGGAACAGCCTCTGGTATGGTTACCAGGGATCGCAGGTGCTGGCAATACAATTACTGTGACCATGCAAGGTCCCACGATGCCACCATGGCTCATCCTGCTGTTCATTCCACCCCAGTGTTTCTCCCCTGCACAGGACACTGCCTCCGAGCATGGGCATGTTTGCATCTACAGCACAGCTGGATTCCTAGCAAAATAATCCTGAGTTCGAAAGAATCCTGTCACGAGAGCTAAATCTCCAGGGTATTTTTCGTGCAGAACGATATGACCAAAGGTCTTTGGTTTTGCATTCATTCCTGTAATCCCAAGCGGGTTTGGGTGGGAGGAAAGGAGTGATTTTTAGTAGAGGCATTTTGGTTGGGGACATACCCTGTGAAACGCATCCTGCTCCCGACGGCTCCCGCAGCGGACTGTTTAAGGAAGGCACTGATGGCCCCCAACGCCTGTGCTGCCCGTGACAAGAACAGCCAGGACCCCTAGGAGCCCCCCACCGCTCGGGGTAAGCAGCATAGTGCTCACCCTTCCCTCGTGCCCCGAAATACCCGTTGTAACTCCTCCCACGCCGTCAGGAGTCACTGGCAGTGCGGTGGGAGGCTGCAGGTTGCACCATGTTCAAACCTGGTCCTCCAGCTCAGCAGTTGCATCCCGGGTGGCCGATGCCTGGAAATACCGGTGGCACGGGACTCGAAGGGTACACTGAACTAAAAGCAGCTTCCTGGGATCTCCAAAGTGGGATCGAAAGAGGAGAAATGTTGGTTAAGAAGAAACTGATGTTTATTCACTCGCAGTTGTTGAATACAAATGACAAATGCATGAACAAGACTCTCGTTTCTTAACCAATAATGCTTTAAGTTATGTAATAATACTCTAAAATGTGATGAAGCACGCTCTGCCTGCACCCTCCTATATTTATTATGTATTGAGTAAATAAGTCTCCCCCTGCCCACAGCACCTGGCGGAGGGGTGAGCACAGCCCAGGGCAAACCCACCGGAGGCTGGACCATCGCATGCATCTGGGCTGCTCGCAGGAGCTACCTGGCCACCCACGACCGACCAAGGGTCAGGTGTCACCACCGACACCCACCTGGGGACACTGGGCTCCATCTTGCAGAACTGCAGGATTTGAGCCGACCTGCTCTCCTTTGAGCCGCACTTGGCTGGCTCCTCTTTCCTGACATCAGTGTCGATGAGAGACAACGTTAGTCAAAAAAGGGTTAAACGGCATCCTCGCAGTCACATAGCAAAATCCCTGGTAGCACTGGGGTTAAATCTAAGGGCTACTTCTCTTTATTTTGCCCAAAGAAACAGACTGCCACTCTTAAAAATACTGAGATTTTATAAATAAATGTTGTGTAGGTTTAATATAGATTGAATGTTGATTAGTCCTTACGGTCTTGCACCAGCAGCATCTTACCTAGCAACGGTTTCCAAGTTAATAACATCTATTTCATATAATAAAATCAATAACGATTATTATTTACTACAGGAATAAATGTAAACATAATGTCTCAAGACCACTACACTTAGCAGTCTTGGTTTCTGAACTGAAAGGTAAGGCAATAGCGACTCTCCACAGGGACGCACCGTAAGCAAATATTTGGATATGAATTTTTAGCCCAGCAGCATGCCCGTGCAGTTCCAAATTTTGGCAGCAGTTTTAGCTTTAGAAAAAAATAATTCATCAGTCACCGAGTTTCAGAGTTTTATGAAAAGCTATTTGTATTTTATGTTCACCCCAACGAAAAAATTGCCAGTGCAGCTTTTGTGGGAATGCCCTGGGACTGTCACGGCACCGTTTTGAAAATAAACCACAAATGGTGAATGGTATGTCATTTAATGGGAGAAAAAGGGTGTAAACAGAGTTGTGGCAAAAATTTTCTATTTCGTTCAAAACCTGCAATATTTAAGTAACTCAGAATGTTTCATTTAAAATATAAAGTAGTGCCTCAGCATTTATCTGTTCCCACAGATCATTTCTCAGTCACTGTAAAGATGGAAATGCCTATCCGCAGACTTCAGTATTTACCACTGCAGCTGGAAGTAATGGTTTAGAGTTCCAACCTCTGGTTGCTGTTCGGAGATTACATGTAGTTTCCAGAAAATGTAATACTCGAAGATAGTCCCTAGATGTCACTAAATACCACGGCTGGTTTAAATACAAACCAAGAGTGTTTGCACCAGGCGAGAACTTTTCACTCTGGAGACACGATGTATTTCTACTAGCTGGAAAATTACAGCTTTAAAAAACAGATTTTTTATTTTTTTTTTAATTTGGTCCTTCCATGTCAGCGGTGAAATAATTGCATATTGAAAATTAGGAAAGTTTGAGTATGAGAAGCTGCTCAAGCGCCGATGTTAGGGAAGGGCTGGGTTTGCTCCCGAGCTCTGTCAGACCTGCCAGGTGGTTTGTGTCTCCTTCTGGAGGTGACTTACAGCCTGATCCAGCAGCTTCTCAACTGAGGGGGAAAACTCCTGGTCCTTCAGTGCTTCTGAAAATGCCTCCCTTTCTCTTTCTTGTATGAAATTACTTTCCCACTGCAGCTTGCCCACTGCTGGTGCCCATCTTTTACTTCTCAGAGGTGCCCGGTCCCGTAAGAGCCCCCCTAAAGGCTGAGAGCGGTGGGGAGCAGCAGCCATGGCCACCAGCCACGGCCCTTCCCCGTAGCTGTGTTGGGTTTTAAACCTAGGCTGAGTTTTGTCTTGGTTCCCTGGGGTGGTGGCCACGGGAGATGGCCTGTTCTCACCATCTGAAACCAGTTCAGGTGAGTTCTACACCGTGCGCTGGCTGCCTGATGAGCATCACCATTATAATGTAGCATTTTTTTTTCACCACCTTGCTTATTTGTGAAACAACTATTTGGATATAACTCATTACAGGGAACATCTCAGAAAGCGTACTACCTTTTAAAATTAAGCAAGTTAGTGGTGTTACATGATAATGCTTTCTGCCCAGTCCCAACACGACTGCATTAAAGATGCTGGGACCACGCTCTGGCCCTGAAGCCAACCGGCATGGAGCAGCCCGTGACCGTACATTCTGCTCTCTCCAAAGCACTGCGAGTGCATGGAAGCTCCCGTTTGGTAGCATCCCCGAGCCTGTGATAACACCCCAACCACTCCTGAAAATAACTTCGATTTCTGGCTGACCCAGACCAAAATTATATCAGAGACTGTTCCAAAAAATCAGCGGTGCGGGTAACTGCACCGCTGTTCATGAGACCGTGACTTGGCGCCGCTACCCCTATAGTGGTGGAAATGCTGTCTCCTTGTGCTCTCCAAACAGGGAATGTGTAAAATAGAGGGAGAAACGTCTGAATTATTTAAAACATTGATTAAACTTTTAAAGCTTTTCATTGCTTGGAAGTGTAAGGGCCGTGCATAGCCATGCATGTTCATTATTAGCTTCTTTTTCAAGTGTGTTTTCAACGCTTCTTTTATGCAGCAGCTAATCCTTAGTCTTTCCTGGTCACATTTCTTTTTCAAAAAGCTTGTTATACACTCCTGTTTTAATTACATTCTCTGTGGAATTATATCTGTATATTTTCTGCAGAGAACTCCCCTTCATACCAAGAGTTTTAGTTAAGAGGCTGCCTTTGACAAACAGGAGGCCTATGGGGAAGATTTTCAAAGCTGGATGTGACAGGTGATATATTTGATCGTCTGCCTTTACATTGCAATATGATAAACTGTGCTACACACTGGCATCATCTACACTTATTGGTGTCTATTCCCCGGACTCCCAAAGCAGCCCAAAAGGGAGTGATCTTTTTAGCATGAAATGCGGGAGTCAAGTGGCTTTTTCCTTACAAAAACAAAAAATACTTGCAAACATTAAAAACCCTCCCAAGTGGAAAAGAGGTTACATTTAAAATGGAAAGTAAGAAGAGACTACATTTAAAGTGAGAAAGAAAAGCAACCAAAACAGTCTCACAGGGTTTGTGCTTACAGAAGAGAGGCTGTAAACCAGAAACATGCTCCACCAGCAAATCCAGGCAGGTGCTGCTGTTGCTGCTACGGACTCCCTCTCCGTCACACAGCACTGCCCTCTCTGCCAGAAAAACACCCGAGGCTGAGGATTTATTCTCAAGGTCAAGACATCTGGCAACTTTCTGCAGAGTACATTAAATCATACCTGAATTTATGCTGTCTTGACTACTTAAGTGCTCTGTTCAGCACACTGGGATGGCACAAGTTTAGCGCTCTCTTAACTCTTCCTCCTTACCCCTCACTGGTAATTCAGCTACCTCTGGTGGTGCTTATTTGGCACTGCTGGAGCAAAGCTTTTAGTTTGTCTGTGACAAGTCTGGGTCTAGGTAGACAAAATTAGAGCAATTTAGTACAGTTCTTGTATTATTTCTGTATGAAATGGAAATAAAGCAACACGATAAATGGCTGGGAAGAAGCAGGCACAGGGTGAATCAGAGGAAATCAAAGCTACTCACATACATAGGTGTGGATTTACTGTAAACATCAGCACTGCAAGAGTATACACAAAGCATGACTGTGCTCTACAGCTCTCATGCCATCATTCCCTTGGGACACTGTAATTATTAATGGTACTTATTTTTTGTACCGTAATAGAGCCTAAGAACCCAGCCACAAAACTGGCTTCAGCTGCTCTATGTGCTCTACAGAGAACAAAAAGCCAGTTTAACCCAATAAGTTCTGAGGCCTTCAAGGTCTCAGCACTGCAGCTGCAGATGCTCTGCTGCTGTTAACACTGACCACTCACCTCCTTGTCCCTGGGGCAACACTCATCAGGCATCTAATGAGCAACAGGGCAAGTTCGCTTTCAAGTTCGCTACTTCAACAGGGTAGTGTTCGCTTTAAAAATACGAAAAACAGGTGATGGAGGTTAATTTTTGGCTAAGTGAGGAAGGCTATAGAAGAGCCAATGTCACTAATGTGTTAGAGATGATGATGTTGCAGTAGCTGAGATACAATAGGTGGGAACCTGAATGAAAACCTTATCTGAGCGGATGGATGGGGAAGATCTATTTTACAGATGCAGAGTCACAAAAGTTCAGGGACAAGCTCAGTATAAGCGTACAGATCCAAAGTGGTGGAAGAAAATCAGTGTTATGGGCCTGAATGACAGGGAAGATGAGTTCCCAATGACTAAGAAAGAAGACAGAGGAACACACGCGCATGAGAGTGTGGGGGATGGGCCATACTGATTTTGACACGTACATATTCCCAGGAGATCTGAAGAGAATCGAGTTTTGAGTTTGGGCAGGCAAGAAAAGCTCCAGAGCAAAGAAGTGAAATTCTCAAGTCTCCAGCACACATTTATGTTTATGAAGGAGATTACCTAAAATCATTTGTGTGTACACGTTTGAAAACTGTGTTTATGTGAGAAACCTGAGATGTACTTGCCAGGTGGTGAATGCTGCCAGCTCCTAGAGAGCAGGTTGAAAAGATCACCAGGGCTTTGCAGTTACTACTCTGGCACGTTTACATCCAGTTCTCTGACAACAGCCACTCACAGACACTTGAATATGGGTGGAGACTTTCTACTCCTCCCCAGAACTCCTCAGTCTTCTACTTACTAAAAAGTATTGTATTTATTTTGTAACACTGAACAAGTTCAGACCTGTTCTTTCATTCGATCGCCTTGCACTGATCTCCTGAACATAATTCAGGATGCAAAAGGTTTAAAAAATATGTTGCAAAAGTTTTCCTGGTGGAACATAAAATAAATTGTATTTCATATTTTAATTATGCAGTACAATGAAAAAATAAAGAACAATGCAATATAGTTATGGCATATAAAATGCACATAATATAATTATAAAAACTGTATGCAGTTGATTATTGTATAGATATTTAATGAAAGCAAGCGTAAAAGTAAGAAAAAAACCCTACAAAATGAAGGGTTATTTTAATAGGGTGTTATCGGGGCAGAAAACCTTACCTCACTTGGGTAACTTTATGGTTTTGTAGTATCTACAGTTACAAATAATCACATGTAAACAGATGCAAAGTCAGCACTGAACGTCCTTTTTATTATCTTAAACAGTACTATAAAAATTATCTTAGTCTATATAATGCAAGTGGGTATGATAAGACGATTGTAAATCAGTCCAAAGAAGGGAAAATCGTCTCTCTTGGCTATCTAGTAATACACCTGGTTTTCTGACTTGTTGCTCACAGAAAGCCCCGGGTCATTTCTGCCTTTTACTTACGGAGTTCCCGTGGCATCTGACTTCCCATTACCCTAACGAAACCTGCGGTGGCATAAGATGCTTGCAATAGCTGCCCATACAAGCCAAACTACTGCTCATGGTACCTTGTTTTAGCACTAATATTGTTTCCTATGTCACCATATAGGAAACGCTCCACTTAAGCCCGCTCAGAGAGAGATGAAATGGTATGTCTACACCTTGTGCTGAGGTACATGTGAAAAATCACCAGGGATGAGGAGCTGTTGTTAGACCTGAGTAATACTTCCAGGGGGATTTTGGACATGTTAACGGAATAAAGGCAAAAGCACAAGTCTGAGTTGTTACACGTTTTTGTCATTGCCTTCTTTCTGCCCCTCACCAATGTTTTTGATAAGCGTGTTTCAAAAAGCTATTTCCAAACCTCTGTGGCTATGGGAATTGTGCGTCCTATGAACCGAGCATCCGACCTCGGGGACCTGTAACACATCCTGGAAAGTGTGTAAACCCTGAAGACAAATTTCCGGTCTTGAACTGAGACAGAAAGAACCGGCTCCACAAACACAGGCAAGGCGACCTGTTGCAGTCCTGCAAAAGCAGAGCAGAGACTTCAGCAGCGCACAGTGGTGTCTTGCCATTGCAGGAGAAGCAAGCTCCTGGTTGAACAGGACGTTAGCCTCCAAAAGAACCAACGTACGTTAAGGCCCCATCTGGAATACTGTGTTGATAGTTTGACTGCTGCACTTGGAGATACGCCTGAAGGTGGACCAGAGGAAAGCAGTGAGAACGATGAAAAGTCTGGAAACCTCTGCCTTATGAATAAAGATGGACTGCTTGGGAAAATAACATACCAAAAACTGTTGCAAAGCAGGGAAGAACCTGTTCTCTATGCTCACTGTGAGTTGAGCAAGCAATAACATGCTGAAGTTGCAGCAAGAAAAATTCAAGTTTACCATTAGGATTTTTTTTTTCTATTCATCACAGTAGTGAAGCACTGATTATGTGGAGGTTTGTGGAGCCTGCAAGGTTACAGGTGGAATAACAGAGATATCCATGAGGAGAGTGGGATAGATTAGATTACCTCCTCCAGTCCCTTTCAAGCCTCAGAATTATCATTCTATGATTTAATGAATGATGTCAAGTAATTTCAAATTTAAAATGGTTCCACATTCCACTGCAAATCTCGTAACAACTTGAGACACCACCTCTATATTTAAAGAGAAAACCCTACTTCAATCCAAAGAAAATCCATGTTAAGTACAGTTTGCTTCTACCTATAGTGGCTGCTTTTCTTTTGACATCTGTATTACTAAAGTCTTATTAAATCATCACTTTAAAACAGTGTTCATCACTTTAAAACATCAAAACCCCATACTTTATCCTTTACAACTGTTACTTTTCCTCTTTTTCTAGAGCCAGGCACTGTCAGTGCTGTAATTTCACTGCACGTGTGGCAGCGCGTTCGATGCTGGACTCCAAGTCTTCAAATCAAAACAGTCTTTCTATAGGCAAGATCAGCCATGCCACTTTGAGCCTGCTGATGATCTGGCATCAAAGGCACAGCAATGTTCTGCCTTTACACCTGATTGCTACAGCGACAAATCAGATTTGTCTTTCAGTCCCAAATTCACCATGCACCAACGTAATAAAAATTTCGTTAAGCTGCTTTATTTTTTCCATATAACAAACTTCAAAGGAGAAGAGAATTTGGAAGAAAAAGTGTATGATATAAGAAAAAAGATACAACTCCAAATGAAAGGATACCATGGAGAACTGGGACGTTCCTTTGCAGAAGTATTACATGCCCGCAGCTGAAAATCACTCCACAGCACTGAAAATAAGGCCAGTGTTATTTAACCAAGACGAGCCATTTTATATATATCATTTACCAGCGCTAATCTGTAATAACCTCACCAGAGAGAAACTAAGTGCAGAGTTTGGCCTTAAATATTTCTGTTGCAGTAATTTCTTCTGCTTTTTATGGAGAGGCTATTTCTCCCTTCATGATATTAATGTCAACAGGAATCGGTGAGTCCCTAATTCCTAATGAGTCTGAAGAATGGCACAGGTTAATTTGAAAGGAGACCATCTTGGAGCATTGCCAAGAACAATTGAATTCCCCTTTTTTGCTTTGAGGAGATGCTAACACCCTTCAGTTTCCCATTAGCGTGTTGCATGGGGTGAGGCATCCGAAGAACTGCTCAACTCCCATCAAACCCTCCGGAGGAAAACAGCTCCAGTCTTTATGACCTTATAGGCAGAACATTTACACTGATATGTGCAATCCCCTTAACTCATGTCATGGAAGACTGATT
The DNA here is from genome assembly GCA_013398815.1 of Ibidorhyncha struthersii. Taxonomy (NCBI): domain Eukaryota; kingdom Metazoa; phylum Chordata; class Aves; order Charadriiformes; family Charadriidae; genus Ibidorhyncha; species Ibidorhyncha struthersii. Next base: position 180,877 of record VZSZ01011271.1, on the reverse strand, counting down.
GCGGCAAATAATTAGATGTCAGCAAATTTAAAAATGACAAAGGGCTCACAACCTGCAATCCCTTTTTATTCCCTGGTGCGTTTCAGCTATAGTGGCTGCATCACATTCTTTGTGCCCTAGGGATTTTATTTTGGTTTACTTTTTTTTTTTCCCCCACATATGTCAGGCAGGCAAGTCCCACTAACTTATTCTTGATCAGTAACATGCAAAGTAAATCCCAACTTACAAACTTTGACTTTTTCTTTTTTTTTTAGAGGCTGTAATTTTTTGCATTGCAAGCAAACATAATGTCTTGTTCTCCAATGTAATTTCTGGTGCCTTTGTTCCATACCATTTTATGCATATTGAACAACACAGAGTCTGCCTTGCAGACAATAAAAAGAAAGAAGAAAACCAAACTAAGAGCAAAAAACAAAATTAGAAGAAAAACAAATACAGGCAATATTTCCCAAAGTGTCCTTTTAAAATGAGTACTAGCTAGTGAATATAGGGCTATACAGTAACCTACATCCTGTCTTTCTGCTCAGGACTGGCTTCTAGGAACAAACTAGTTTCTGTTTAGCCTTTTCATATTTTTGCAGTTTCCAATAAGACAAATATATAAATATGGAAACAAAGTTTCATTTACATTGGCACACCAGAATCTTATTGCCTATGTCTACAGCAAATTCAGAAAGTACCCATCTAAGGTTCATAACTGAACTTACACCAAAAATGGCATTTAGACTTCTAAATTGCAACTGCTAAAATATGTGCTTGATACAAAATCCCAACTAAATTTCAAGTATGAAAAGGGTAGAAAAACCTGTGGCCTTAGGGCCCGAATTCAACCCATGACTTCATTTTGCAAGGCATGTGAGTACGTGCTTTTTTTCATATTATTGTTGGATAAACAATTGTGGTTAATGTTTGGTCTAAAAATGTTTTTGAAAAGTGTAGTCAGCTTTTGGCAAGGTCTAGTGTCCCCACCCTGAACGCATCCTATTCAAGCAATGCCTTTTCTTTTGACATTCAGGAGTCCCAACACCAAAAATTGTAAAAGGGAGCTTGTTTGTCACACAGAGGGTATCCATAATATATCTGGTCACAAGATGCAAGAGAAGAGGTAGAAACCTGGACCCAAGAGAGGAGTTACAGTCATGTCTGGCCGCAGAACTACTTGAGATATTATGCACACAGCCAGTGCAAGAGCTTTCTACGGCAAAATCCCCATGCCTTGTTTGCATTTAAAGTTGGCACTTTGGAGGCCAATTTTCTTTTACACATATCAAATAGAAGACATATGCTGGACATAATATACCCTGGATGTAGTAATTACATTTTATGTCATTTACTGTTCCTGGTGAACCAAATCACCTCTATTGTACTTATATGGGCTTCCAAGAATTTTGACCAGGGGTGAATTGTGTTCATTTAACTTATTCTAAACATTGCAAACAGTAGGTTATGCATTCTAGTATTACGGAGGGATTTCCGTTAATTCAGCCATGATCTGGTGATGCTTAGATTACTTTTGGCCTAACTGCCATTAGGAAATCTGATGTTCAGTAAGTAGCTTTTCCCTAAACACTGTTCTGACATGTGCAATACATTTTCTTCCATGCAATTCATGCATCCAGTACAAGATAAGAAATCAGTTTTATACAAGTTGGTTCCGGTCTGGTGGAAGTTTCTGCTACTCAGTCAGTCGGGTAAGCTTGATTTTTGTTTAAAAAGTTATCCTTTTGGACTTCTGCCAGCCCCAGAGTTTCAAAAATCAAACCATCCGCAAAAAAAAAAAGGTATGATCAATTTAACTAGAAGGCTTTTATCAAACACGAGATTGTGGCAGTCCGTTTGTTCTCTTTCTGTTATTTTTAGAGTGTATTTTAATCATACTTTCTGGCTTTTCTCTTAAGGCATAAGTCTTAAATATTTCTGGTTTTTAATGAATGTTGGGTTTTTTCATAATCCTCTCTTCCACAGCTGAGGTTTAAGAAAGCTATCAAATATCAGGAACCCTAAGATAAAATTACAAGAGTTGTTACCACTTCAACTGCATGTACAAACAGGGAGATAAGCTTGCCATGGATGACCAGCTTCCCAATATTTCCTAAACCATATTCCAACTTGACACCATAACTTTATCCTTTGAACTTACCTCCAAAGGAATTCTTTAGTATGGTCAATCACCTGTAAGAACCACGTTTATTATAGGAGTGATTTGTAGCCTATCCTTGTTTTCCTGGGATTGCCCAGAAGAAAGAGTAATGCAGAATTTTTCCATGATGGATATTCTTATGTTATTTCACCCACAAACTGTACAGTCTTACATTTTCATATGGGCCTCTAGATTTGGGTTACACAGCTATGAACGTGCCTGTCCATATATTTCATTTTAGACAGTCCTGCTCTCCCTGCACAGTTCATGCTGACCTTGAAATTCCAAACTTTAAAAATGCTTCAGAATTTCTGGTTTTATATTTTGGATTTCTAAAAAAAAAACAACTTTTACTGATGTTTTTCTGTATAGGCAGGAGTTTACTTGAAGCGAGTATCATATTTGAAAGATGACTAGCAAAACTAAAAGAAGCAGAAAAGCTAGAAAAAATACATTGTGCCTTTCATGTGGATTCCTTCCTTTACAGGTGTTCTTATGTTAGTTATTTCCTTTAGGGCAACCCCTGGACCCAACAGAAATTTTCCTGCTGCTTGGCTTTGATGAGATTTATGGAGCAATGGTGCCCATCTCGCATTCAGAGGAGGGAGGAATGTGCTGAGTCTGGGGAGATGTCATTGGTGGTGTGAGAAGAAGAGATCCCTGTTCCCTGAGAGGACTGTGGCCACTAAGATCTCAGGATCGCATTGTCCTGAAACTATTTTAAAGGAATTCAGATGGTGTCATCCCAGTGGCCAACTCCAAGTCACCTGACAGCTTCAGGTAGATTCATGAATACAAGATAGCTAAAGTATATCTCATCACTACACCTGTGATGTCCCCAGAAGTTGCAAAGGGAGCGTAAAAGGTAACACCTCTGACCAGAGGAATAAACATATTCAGAAAAAATATGCTTCAAGGTCACTGCCCATTGCCCTAACCAGCACAGCTACCAGTACAAACCATACTGCTTAGATGTAGTACTAACCAACTAGAAGAAGTGCTAACTTCTAGTTAGTACTACTAACTAACTGGTAGCACTGGTGCCACACTAAATCTCAGAGGAAATGAATTCTTGCTTTTAATATAACTTCCCAGACTCTGAGTGGACTTTCCACCTCAAGCTTTATCTACTTCAGCCTGTGAATTTGCCTTAACGTGAACAAACCTTAGCCTTCCAGCTAAGAGGCAAGGTGGCATGGTTTTCTCTCCTCCAACAGAGACAACAATGGAGGAGTTAATTTCTTTTTGCATAAGGGAAGCAGGAGCCTCCCAAGTATTTGGACATTTGTTATGGTCAGAACAAATGAGGAGATGAGTAGATGAGCCTAGCTCTGCCATATTCTTCCTGAGATGGCATGACATGAAATGCGTAAAGAATTCAAGATGAGAAATGCCATGATTAAGTTCTCTGTTTCATTCTTTTCTATTCATGCCTAATATGCAGGGTGCCTTTGCAATCACAAATTGCCTCAGGAGAACTAGCCTCAACAGCTCCAAAACTTCATTTTCTGAGTAGTAGCAGCTCATTTAAAATCCGTCACTATGCATATATAGTTATTGATATTTTTCCCCATGTGAATTCCTTTGCATTTAATGACATTGAATTTTATCCGTCATTTTGCCATTTAACACCATGAGCTTCTTCTGTAACATTCTGCATTCAGTTTTGCACCCGCTGAATAAATCCTTATCCACTGCAGACTTTCACCTCACTAGTAATGCCTTTATTCCAAGCTAATTCTGAGCATGTTGAACAGTACAAAATCCAACCCTGATCTTCAGAGGTTTCTCCTAATGGTTGTGATGTAAGCATTTATTCTTACCCTTAGTTAGTCCAAAACCTGATCTTCCCTCTGAGCCAGTAATAGTTTGTTACGTCTAAAAGTCAATTGAGAGGAATATCACCAAAGATTTTGAAAGTTAAGGGGCAGGGCATCATAAGGATCAGTTCATCACTTATGCCAAAGGCATTTAAGCTTTTGAAAACATGACTTCCATATGCCAGGCACCCAAAGAAAAGAGGAAGGGGGCTAAAGGCAAGGGAGAGAAACATTTTGCTGGTTTATATCTTTGCTTACCATTGGTATTCCTTGTTAGGGGTACTGCATCTCATGGTGACCTCTTAAACCCTTTTATCACACAGCATGCCTTGCTCCCTCCTCTACCATGATGGAAATGTCTCACTTTAGCCCAAATCCCAGTCTCCTAGCCCAAGATCACCCAGATCCCGAATCCTCTTAAGCCAGGGTTTCTGAGGCCCCTCTTCTCACTTCTCCTTCCAAGGCCCATGCCCCCACCCCCACCCCTGCCCCGAATATCCTACCTGGCAGGGTTTCTCCTCTCTTTACTCCCCAAAATCTCTCCCACTGGAGAACTTCTTCCCACTTAAAGTGAGGCAGGTAACTGCATGGAAGATAGTTAAGATGACTTTGTGCTGAAGATTAAAACCCCCAGGGCCCAGGGCCCTGCTCACCAGCAGCCCTTCCAGGCATAGTCATCGCCAGTTAGCTGATGGTCCTCCCCACCGGCAGCCTCCACTTCAGTGCAGCTGGGCTTCAGTGAGGTCTGAATTATTTTCAGTGCCTCCCCTTGCAGATAAATATTTGCTTGGAAAATATTTACACTTCGGTGCTGTTGTGGGAGTGGCTACAGTGCACAAGTCTTGAGAAACCTATGAGTGATCTCCAAGAGAGATTCTGTGAGAATCTGAGGAAACTGTTGAAGCCAGTAGCCACTTTTTCATTTACAACAAGATATGCCATTATTTTAGTACAGTCTACTTTACTAGCATACAACAAGACAACTATTCTGCTTCATAAATATGCAGTTTTAATGGTTATAATTACAAAACTCAATATAATTATTTCTTATAAAATCATGATTTTTCTTCTGGGACAAGAAAACATTTTTTTAAGACCCACTTTCAGATGAAGTGTTATTAACAGTAATTGGCACAGTTCAGCAATTTGGAACTTTGTAAAATTAAAGATTTAGTCTTCTCTCTTCTCACTGCAGACCAATATAGAGTTTCCTGCTAATCTTTCCCTGAATGTTCTTTGACTGTACTTTTCTTAGATTTTAAGGCCAAAAAGGAACCATTATGACTCTCCTGCATATCACTGATGAATTTCTCCAGAGCTAATAGTTTTGGTCAGCCTGCAGCAAAATTTCTCACCTGTTGTGATGTGACGCAAAGCGGCCTCCTGAAGACAAGTGAGGGGTTGTATAAAGGATTTCAAATTGTGTTATCAATCCAATACTATTAATACACCAAAGACAGTCCCTGGATGTGGGCTTCACTCTATTTTTCACAAAAATCTCACCCAGACGACATGCAGATTTTATAGGCTTGTGGTTAACATCACCGATAGAATTTTTTAATTTCTACAATGGATATAAGAAGATTAAGTCTCTTTTAAAAGTGAAGAGACAAACAACAAAAAACCCACAAGCAGTCTAAACCTTAGTCTGAAAAAGTTGAGCAAGGCTCATGCAAAAGCATGTGTTTTAGCAAGACTTTCAAAGCTTAGACAGTCCCTGTGCAAGTTGTGACCATAAAAGTCAAGCTTTTAGAACATATGGATTTCACTTTCATTAAGGAGTTTGAAAACAGAGAAGGACTAAAAGGTGATTTTAAGGATCTCTTAAGTGCAAAGTTACATCTAGATGCTCTCAATTAGCTGAATAGCACACTGCACTGAGTAGACATGCAGATGCTCTAAACCATTTCTGCTGGTTCCCATTTTAGGTATTTATAGATGTCTCTGCTCGGTAGTTATCTTCTGAATTGCTGTAGGAGAGCCTCTTTTGCAAGACAACTTCTGAAATTCCTCCTGGTTTAATTTTGCCCCTTTTCAAATATCTTCACAAAAACAGTGTTACGAAAAAACGATTGTCCTCTGACTGAGAAGCTGAGTATCGGGTCTGAACCCATGCCATATTTTTGCAACTCCATTTTTAAAAATGAGGCTAATATGTTCATAATGCTCCTGCTGATAGAACTTTCACTATTGCAGTGGTAGAAAAGGCTGTTATGGGATAATACATATAAAATATTCCTCTGATAAATAAAAGATTAACTTCTCTATGTGAGACTCTGTAGAATACAGATAAATGAAGTAATAAGAATGAACTGAACCTGAAGCACATTTTTATTCCTCCAACTTGCCTGATATAGAGAAAATAGTAAAGATCAAAAGAAGGCGGAATCAATAGGATTAGTTTCAAGAACACTGCAGTTGAGTTTCTGGTAATCCTCTCAAATAAATTGTTACTTTTTCAACCCTTTTCAGCTCAACTTTGCCTCCTATTTGGTGCCTTTAGCCATGCTGATCCAGTGCTGCTTGCCTTACTTGCAGCAGTACTCTAGACAGTCCTTTTAAATGGTGCCCCAATGGATTATCTGAACAATTTCCCATTGAAGGCAGTGAGTAACCACTGAGTGCTGAGGTAATATAATTTCAATAAATCAGTTCCATCTGAAATGTCAGATAATGGCCAAACTAGATAATGGAAATGGAATCCAGCCATATCCCTTTGCAAAATGCCAGTTTAATGTGAAATAAAAGCCATTCATCCTTCCCACTCCCTAAATCGCATCAGTTGAAACAAAGCAGAATTGTCAATGCTGAAACTGGGGTGAAGGCATAGATTAAGGGAAGGAGGCTGGTAACAGCAAGTTGGGTGGTGTGATTGTGGGTCCAGAGGAGGGGCACAAAGATGATCAGAGGGCTGGAGCACCTCTCCTGTGAGGACAAGCTGAGAGAGTTGGGGTTGTTCAGCCTCGAGAAGAGAAGACTCCGGGAAGACCTTATAGCAGTCTTCCAGTATCTGAAGGGGGCCTACAGGAGAGATGGGGAGGGACTTTTTACAAGGGCATGTAGTGATAGGATGAGGGGGAATGGCTTCAAACTGGAAGAGGGGAGATTTAGAATAGGTATTAGGAAGAAATTTTTCACCTTGACAGTGGTGAGACACTGGCACAGGTTGCCCAGAGAAGTTGTGGAAGCTCCATCCCTGGAGGTGTTCAAGGCCAGGCTGGATGGGGCTTTGATCAACTTGTTTTAGTGGGAGGTGCCCCTGCCCAGGGCAGGGGGGTTGGAACTAGATGACCTTTAAGGTCCCTTCCAACCTAAACCATTCTATGATTCTATGATACCTTATCCCTGAAGGGAATATGGATTGCCTCCATCACAAATGTAGAGTTCGGGGGCTGTTCAGCAGTCTGAAAGGTATTGGCTTAATATTGGTTTAATGGCTTAAATCATAACCAGTGAATAAAAGATTCAATCCCTCCCCTCCTCTTTTCACTAGGAGTGAAGGTCAAATACGCAGGGTCAAACCCACCTCTCTGACCTTGAATGAGAGTTCCCTAAGTATCTGGCTATGGTTTAGAAAACAGGGTTGAAGATGCTTTCTCCTATTCTTGGTGGAAACTGCTATGACTCCCCAGCGAAGAGCACAAATTGCACAGGGCAGAGGAGAGAGCTAGCAGAAGACTGCTGAACCTAGTGCTGGGGTTAGGACACATCTTGGAAATTGGTGGGTGCTGATGTGAGCCATCTCACGTTTTGGAAAACATTAGCTGTCCGAGGCAAACAGCTGGATCATAAACTGCAACTGGAAGTGAGGTTGTTACAGAAAAGTTTGGGAGTCACTTAATGATACGAAGGAGAGGACACATACCCTCTCCCCTTCATCCAAGTATTTGCCTAGGGGCCCTCAGTGTGGGGCCTCCCATAGAAATGGTATAGGGGAATATCTGCATTGAGGGATGGTCCAAAGATAGGCAGGGAGCTGCTGAGATGGGACAGTTCAGGGCACTTGCAGAACTGGAGAAGGGTAATGAGTCCTCTGGGTGCTGCATGGTCATCTTAGGTGCCCTCAGGAGTAGGGGCTTTTGAGTAGAGGGAGAGGATGGGAGAGAAAAAGAGATTTGTGGTTCACAGCTTGCAATTTACGTGTCTGAAAGGTGTCTAAGTGCTGGTTTGGCTCTCAACCCAAGCTATGCTGTGAATAGCAATCACGTCTGAAAGCTTAACACAGTACAGCAAGACCTGAGATGACAAGAAATGAGCTCTGTGGAGGCTGGAAGCTAAAGCAACATTTCAAGGCAGGAGACAGTGTTAGAGGTGCCGAGAATGAAGATTTTGATGGTACTCAGATGAGTAGGCATGAAGTATAAGGAAGAGGCTGCAGCGTTCAAGCTGAGAATTTGTTTTGGCAGTAAGGATAAATAGGAAGAAACACATTTTTCAAACTGAGGTTGGAAAAATAGGAACAATATTTGGCATAGTCTTTGCTCTGGTAGGGAAAAGGAGACAGAAATGGCTTGTATTAGTGGTAACATTATAGTTAGCTAGTACAGTCTGTCCACTGTTAACACAGATGTTTGGAGAGAACACAGACAGCAAATCCAGGCATTTTTTCCTAAGAACCATTAAAAACCTACTCAAGTAAAAGAAGGAAAGATGAATTTGATTAGATTAAAAAAGTAAGATGATGCCTAACATTAATAATATGCATTCAGACATCTTCCTGGGTGTATAAAACAGAGAACGGTTCAGTCTTGCAAGCTGATCTTGCCTTGAAAACAACATCATGACTCAGATAATACCCCAGCTAACGAGACAAAGTGGTCAAGGCGGCTTTGTGATTAGGCTAAAGTCAGACACTAACCTTCTGCCCTCAACATATTTTTAAGCACAAAAGCTCTGTTTTGACAACTCACTGCATGGTTACAGACCTTTGTACCATCTTACAGCCCATTCCTTGAGCTGGGATCCACATGTCCATCAGTGCAGCATTAGCTGTAGTAGCCTAAGAGGTCAATTTGGTGTCATCAGCAGTGACCTGAAGTCCCTCTGGTAGACTGCTTCATGGGCCACATGTAAATGGGCACAGCAAGGATTAAATTCATCTGTCAGTAACGGTTCCTTTAAATAGAGTTGTGCTAAATATGCATACCTGGGTTAGCTTAGAAAAGTAACCCAGAAATTTCAATATGCACCAAATGAAATCGCTCCCCCTGAAATAGCTCCTTGGGGAAGGCCTCAGCAGGATAGCGGAAATTTCTGCTGCAGGAGACACTGGTGGGAGGAAGCATGCAAAATCCCACTCAGCTGCTTTTTGTTTGACAAACTGTGCTGCGGAGTCTAATGCTGTGTCAAATCCTTCAGCTTGAGTCAAACAGGTGCGTGACTGGAGTCAGAGTCTTGAAATCGGAATAAAAAAGGCTGCAGAGTGAGATGAATGAGAGCAGAATTTGACTACATCACAGCTTTATGCACTTTGCTCTCTAACACTTGGGTATTCTTAGCAAACTAATTGTCATTAGTGAAGAAAGCAGGAAGTTCAGAAATGAGAAGCACTAATCACAATAAATTGATTTTAATGCATCTAAAAATAAGAGGCGCAGTACTTCTCTCAGATATAGCTGCAGAGAAACTGATTCATTGCGCTTAAAATAAAATTGAAATTCTGAATTAATTCTCGAGGGGAAAGGGAGCTAAGGAGCTCAGGCAGGATCACCACAGTGCTCTACTTCAGTACACTAGGAAGGTGTATTCCTGTAGCAATGAAGTTCTGCAATAAGCTGTGCTGTGTTTTGCTGTCGTATTTGGTTGAAGTTTCTACTACCTATATGTCCCCCCAACTCAGAGGCTAATTCAAGCTTCCCTCCATTTATTCCTCTTTTCCTTTCTGAAAAAGGAGAGGTGTTAAGTCCTTTGCATCCCTGATTGCCAGGCATCATGACATTCAATTACTTACTAATTTTGGCCAAGATTCCTAGAAACCTTTTCAGCTCCAGCAACCAAAGAAACAATGGAAAGGTCTTATTAATGTCAGAGTTGTCTGATTGTCCTTTCCCACTTAAATCTTCCATACCAGCATGTTAATTCTCATTAGTTACTCAGAACAGTCAAGAATTATCCTGTGCAAAAAATACGTGAAATTCTTAAGATGTCAGGTTAATCACTCAAAACTGAATAGATTCCAGATTTAAGATTATCTAAGTAACTTTATGCAATATGACACAGCCTTTAGGTATATGATTACTTCCTATTTTCCCCTCCCTCAGGTGGAGAATTATATCCATTTGGGATATAAAATGGAAAATAGATTTATTGGAAAATTTTAGGTTGGAATGGACCTCTGAAAGTCATCTTGTCCCATCCCCTGCTCGAGGCAGGGCTACCTTCAAAGTTAAATCAGGTGGCTCAGGGTCTTTTGTCCAGCTGATTTTTGAAAGGCCCCAGAAATCAGTAGACCCCTTTTCTTCTCCCAGCATCTTCAGTACTGAACAAGATCTCTGAAGCACTGAAGTCTGATTTGAGAAAATTTGGAAAACTGGAGATATTTCCAAAGAATGGAGTCAAACCGCAGGATTAGTTACTTAGGATTCTATCGACAAATAATTAAACTGAAAATATAATTCAGGACAGCCAGTGTCTCTTTACAGAAGGCAAATCCAGTGAAAGGATCTTACGTTTTTTGGTGCAGTAGGTCGTTAAAAGACAACTAATTTTTACAATATAATTTTAGTACTACAGCATAGTATTATAAGACAACTAAATTTTACAGTTTTATTACTACAGCATAGTACTTTAACCAAAATTCTTGCATTATATCTGGAATTAACAGAACACACATCACATAAACAAAAAGCATGTTCAGTGACAGAGCTCGGAAAATAAATTGTTGATGGAGAGGTATCCATTAGCCAGACAGTTACTAACAGGGTAGCAGCTCTTGATCTAAAGCTGTTTATATGACTGAGATGATATGAAATCATTGCTGGTGTCTTTGCAAATGACACAAAAATTGGCAAGGTAGTAAATAATAAGAACAAATTTCTGTTACATAGGAGTTAAAACTGTAGAGTCAAATATTTCAAGTTCCACAAAATGCATTTCGATTCAGTTATGTGCAAGGTAATATCAAGAATATCTACAGTTTGGAAGACTGTTTTAGAAAGTATTGTTTCAGAGAATGATTGGATGCCATCCCAGACAACTGATCAAGAAAAGAAGCAATCTCGCCACACACAATAAAGATATTCCTAGAATATTTCTTCCTGGTTTGGTTTCTATATGGAAATAATGGAGGGAGTTCAAATGAAACCTTCAAAATGATTCAGAGGCTGAAAAAAATGACGTGGAATAAAACGTACTACTTTTATCAGGAAAAGAAGCTGAAATGGGTCTTAATAGGCAGGGGTACAGGAAGAAAATGTCTGATTCCTGAAAAGGGTGGTTTTGATCTGACAAGCAGAGGCATAGTAAAATTATTTTTTAGGCAGCTGAAATTAAACAAATTCATCCCTGATGTTCCTAGCTGAGGAGGTCATTAAACACTGCAACTCTTCGGCTGGAGGAATGGTAAGCCTCTGGGGAGTTTGTGGAGGACCAGAAGCCATCTCCCTTCCTGTGGATGAGTGACAGCCAAGAAAGCTCAGCCTTGTCCTTGCCACATTCACAAGGCATGAAGCCTGCATTAAGATAAGTATCCCCCTGCGCTTCCTGAGTAGGAACAGTAACTTGGGTTCACGTACCAACATCTAGTTGATTATCTGTCTGGGCTCCAGCAGGAATTTCTGACAGATTGGACTGGAGGGACTTAGTAGATTATGGGGGCTTTTTGCCTCTGCAGCTTGGTTCAGGGATCCACGAGCTGCTCTGGTCCTCTCGGAGACTGAACATCAACTCCCTGACAGTGCAGGGGCCGCAAACACCCATGGGGACTACCTTCCTGTTTCTTATTTATTTCTTCGTTAATTTCTTATTGATTTCTTATTTTATTTCTTATTTCTTAGAGGCTATGAGAATAGAAACACACTTGCTTAAGTAATCCGAGGGGTCAACATATATGTATCTGCATGAAATTCAATGGGTCATAATAAATAAATGCTCACATGGAATAATACAGTGGTCTATTCTGGCCTTAAGCTCTATGAAAACAGAAGCTAAAATATGATGTCACCTTATGCATTTCCCTGTCCCTTCAGGAAGTCCGGATATTTCTTCAATGTCACAATTTTGGAGCCAGATGCTCCAAATATCCTGCAGAGAGTATTCCCACCACATGCACCAGTGCAAGTACCTCTCTGACTGTGTTAGGATTCGGTACCGTCTAATGCCACAGGGCAGTGGCTCGTTTCTCCACTTCCCACTGCCAAATGGGATCAACACCTGACATTTCAGGAAAAGGTTTTAAAAAAACCCAAACACAACAACGAGCCACTGAAGACACCCTGTGTGTGGCAAACACCAAAATGCCTCCTCCGTCCCTTCTGCCTCCAGCTTTTCTCTAAGATACAACAAGAGTCCTGCTGCCTCTGGTTTCCCTCTGAAATCATGGTACTCCCTCTCCTCTGCTCCCCCCTGGATGGCTTCTGCCCTGTGTCCTTCCTGCATTTCGGGAGATCCTGGCACTAAGGCAGGGCCCTCTTTCACCTGCTGACCTCCCTGCAGAAAGCAAAAAACCCTGTACTGTGGCTAAGAGAAGAGATGAGGTCTGAAAGGGAGTTTTGCTCATCATCCAGTCAAAAGGGCCCTGATCGGGTCTCCCGATAAAGGGTCCATCTTTTTTGTCCCCATAAGGGTGCAAAGGAAATGTTCAGGTTTAATTTTTCTTTTTCCATCAAGAGCCAGATTTCAAATGTTTATTAACTCAGAGCCGGGTACAAGTCAAACGTTTGAGCCTAAGAGTCAAAGAAAAACTGAGTTTGGAAATGCAACAACAGCGAAAGCAATCCGGAAGTCTTCACAGCAGCTCTCAGCCTACCCTGCGGCTCTGCTCATCCCCGAGTCCCGGTACACGCTGTAGTTATTTTCGCCCCTTGTGTCCTGCCTGTGACAGCCTCATAAAACCAACCGGGGATTTATGCTGGATTAAAAAGAAGATCACTTCTCTGCCTTACCGAATGTTGAAATTGGGCAGAGGACAATACCTGTAAATCTATGGATGCTAAACAAACGCAGAAGTTGTATGAGAGGTTGTAATTCAGCAGGATTGTATTTACCAAGAAAGAGATTAGATGTCTTAGGATTTTTTTTCTGAACTGGGTGAAATATAATATTCACATCCCCAAAGAGAACAAAACAAAAAGAAAAATCCCTCCTTTTTCCTAGCAAATGATTTTGCTTGAGTATTATCCATTAGCTGACCAAGATGAAAGAAAGTGAGGAAGAAGCAGAACGAAAACTTTCAGAGTACAAGCTTGGTGAACTAAAGCCAACACTGACATTTACTTTTGTTGTATTTTTCGAACCCTTCCAATTAAGGACCAGTCCTGTGCTTTCCAGTGTGTGCTATTTATGGATGTCCAAACAGAAAGATTGGGTTTTGCTATTTTCAAATCCTCACAAAACTAATTAAAATAAATAAAATAACTGAAAACTTGAATACTGCCAGCTGGACATTGCAAAAAGAGAGATGGCAAAGATTAGTGAGATGCAAAGATAAGCGAATTCCATAAAACTTGTGACCTAAAGGTGGGATTTTGGAAAGGGCATCAACTTCCATAGACAGAAAAGCCTGCGTGGTTTTGCTTGTATCTCTGGTAACATGTAACTTCAGGGTCCTATTTTAAACCCCAAATCATATGACAGTAATACATAAAGATAAAAGTTACTGTGGGTGAAGTTCTGTTATCAATGAAGACCTGATCACTTTAGAAACCTTGATAAAAGCAGATCAAAATTCAATATAAAAAATCAATTTTTCTTTTACTATTCTGATTGTTACATATTGTGCCATCAACTGTTTCCCTTAGTTATGACAAGATAGTTCTTCAGCATCTAAGAAAAGTAAATTATAGTAAACTACAGTAAATTATAGTCTGGGCTGAGTTCTAGTAACCACAGTTTCATGATTTTTTCTGTGAAAATCTGCTCTCTTTCCCCTTGGCTTCACCCTGCTCCCTGTTGCTGCAAAAGGAAGATCAGATCTTCTGAAAATGTGTTTAAATGGGTTTTGGATAATTCACATCCAAAAGTTTGGCTGTGCTATGCTGATGATTATTTCATACTTTGACCCCTTGATCCAGAGCAATTACTCATATTTAAGGAAACATTTCAAACCAAGCAGCTGTTCATGTTTGTTATGTAGAAAAAAAGAAAGACCTTTGCTTTCTGTAACCATTCCTACTGGCTAATATTTTGCTAGGGAGAGTAGTCTGAGAAAACACAGGTATTTTTTTTTTAACTTCAATTTTATACAAAACAAGTTTAATGTCTTATCCATAAATCAGTTTTGATTTATTCTAAGCATCCGTAGAATTAGATGAATGTCTTCCACCTCAGTACCACAAGTTTAAATAAGCCATAAATCACTTTTTGCTGGGGTTTGGATACACAATAGGTCAAACTGTCTTAATGTTTGTGTCAGTCTGTCATAAAAGCACTTACAAAAATCTGGAACCTTTATACCTGCTCCCCCCATCCAAAATCTATATTTACTCAATAACCTTTTGTTCTTCTATTTGTTGCTCACCCTTGTGAGACAAAACATACCCAGTGGCTATTTTTAGCAATTCCTTTGACAGACCATAGTTTAAATCTGAAATGTTTAAATCAAGCCATGACGCCCATAGACAGCCTTAAATGCAAAAGTGAATCTAAGGGATTTTGGGAATGGAACAGTGAAAGAATAATTTGAACTTTTATAGTATTTGGCAGTGCAAAGTCATTTTGAAGGTTTTTTCCATTGAAATGCAAATATATCCTTTCCAGAGTTTTGTTACCTTGTAATTTTTGGGAGATTTAGTAGGTTAGGTAGCTGTGCCATAAAAATAAATGCCTGAGGTCAGTGCTATTTATTTTGTTGTAAAACTGCTTTAACTGTATAGAACTTTACCTCCAAAATAGTCCTGATTAACAGTTAGTGTTTGTGAGTTGTTTGGGTTTTCTTTACAAAGAATATTTTCTTTCACACGTTGTTAGTGTAATTAATATAAACATTTACTGCTTTTCTCCAGGGTTACAGCATGTACCCCCAAACCACAAAAACTCCTCTTGACCTCAACCAAGTTTCTGTTAGATGAAGAACTGTGGACTTGGCTCCTGAGGCAGGTTTTTAGGATCAGGTGGTCACAAGACAGCACAATAAATTCTGGCAATGTCTCTCTTTTGATAAAAAAAAAAAAAAGTCATCATTATTATTGTATAAAAAAAAATCTAGATTTTGTTTTATAAACAGTGTATCACAGACCAGCTCCCAACACACAGTAGGAATTCAGGTTGGGAAATCTCTGCCAGCCTAGCATGGGAGAAGACAGAAAGGGGAAACTAAGTTGCTGATGGGTAATAAACTTCCTCTTATTTTTTTCTAGAAGAAAGCTGTGGATAAATATATGATAACTACAGATTTCCCAAGCAACCTGAAAATAAATCTTGAGGTATAGCTCAGGAGACAGTGATTTTTGGGAGGGGCTTTCTTGTTTTGACAGGGATCAGCCACAAGCAAAGTCACTAAGAGAATCAGAGTATCATAGAATGGTTTAGGTTGGAAGGGACCTTAAAGATCACCGAGTTCCAACCCCCCTGCCATAGGCAGGGACACCTACCACCAGCCCAGGTTGCTCAAAGCCCCATCCAGCCTGGACTTGAACACCTCCAGGGATGGAGCTTCCACAGTTTCTCTGGGCAATCTGTTCCAGTGTCTCACCACTGTCAAAGTGAAAAATTTCTTCCTAATATCTATTCTAAATCTCCCCTACATTTAGAATCATAGAGTCATTAAGGTTGGAAGGCACCTTTAAGATCATCAAGTCCAACCATTAACCTAACCTGACAAAACCACTTCTAAACCATATCCCCAAGTACCACGTCTACCCTTTTTTTAAACACCTCCAGGGATGGTGAATCCACCACCTCCCTGGGCAGCCTATTCCAATGCTGGATAACCCTTTCAGTGAAAAAAAATTTCCTAATATCCAACCTAAACCTCCCCTGGCTTAACTTGAACCCATTTCCTCTCGTCCTCTCACTTGTCACTAGGGAGAAGAGGTCAGTCCCCATCTCTCTACAACCTCCTTTCAGGTACTTGTAGAGAGTGATAAGATCTCTCTTCCAGTTTGAAGCCATTCCCCCTTGTCCTGTCACTACATGCCCTTGTAAAAAGTCCTTTCCCAGCTCTCCTGTAGGCCCTCTTTAGGTACTTGAAGTCTGCTATAAGGTCCACAGGAAAGGTGCTCCAGCCCTCTGATCATCTTTGTGGCTCTCCTTTGGACTTGCTCCAACAGGTTCATGTCTTTCCTGTGTTGGGGACTACAGAGCTGGATGCAGTACTCCAGGTGGGGTTTCACCAGAGCAGAATAGAGGGGAAGAATCACCTCCCTCAACCTGCTGGCCACACTTCTGACGCAGCCCAGGATACGGTTGGCTTTCTGGGCTACTTGTGCCTCTTGCCACTGAAACATGAATAACGGGTCAGACTTTATTAATAAAGCTTCCGACTTACTGCTTAAAGAGAAGGACAAAATAAAGTAATGAAGACATTTGCTGATTAAATTAAGTTCCAGTAGAGGAATTTAAAAACAGAGATTTTGTCTGCCAAGTGTTGCACAGAGCTGATGGTTCCCAGGCCAAGGAACCAGTCTTCACTTGTCTCCTGCCCACTGCAGTGTTTCTCTGTACCTAAGACCACGGTCTGATATATGTCTGATATAAATACATACATCTCCCATGCGAGCAGACTATCTGCTGCACAGCATGTCTGGAGGGACCAGTTATGTGCAGTTCAACTCAATAATACCCAAATGTTTCACAGAACCACAGAACAGTTTGGGTTGGAAGGGACCCCTGGAGGTCATCTGGTCCAACCCTCCTGCCACCTACAGCTGGTTGCCCAGGCCCATGTTCAGATGGCTTTTGAATATCTCTGAGGATGGAGACTCCACAACTTCCCTGGGCAACCTGTGCCAGTGCTCGGTCACCCTCACAGTAACAAAGTTTTTCCTGCTGTTCAGAACCTCCTGTATTTCAGTTTGTCTCCACTGCCTCTGGTCCTGTCATTGGGCACCACTGAAAAGAGCCTGGCTCCAGCATCTTTGCACCCTCCCTTCAGGTATTTATAGAAATTTATAAGATCCCCCTAAACCTTCTCTTCTCAAGGCTGAATTGTCCCAGTTCTGTCAGCCTTATCTCATAGGAGAGAAGCTCTCTTTATCATTCTTGTGGCCCCTTATTGGATTCTCCAGTATGCCCTTGTCTCTCTTGTACTGGACAGCCCAGAACTGGACACAACACACTGAGCAGAGGGGAAGGATCTCCTCCCTCGACCTGCTGTCAATACTTTGTCTCATGCAGTCCAGGACACCATTACCCTTCTTTGCAGCAAGGGCACGTTACTGGCTCATGCCCAACTTGGTGTTCACCAGGACCCCCAGATCCTTTTCTGAAAAGCTGCTTTCCAGCTGGGTGGCCCCCAACACATACTGATGCCTGGGTTTGCTCTTCCTCACGTGCAGGGCTTTGCACTTCTCCTGGTTGAACTTTATGAGGTGCCCATCAGCCCATTTCTCCAGCCTGTCGCAGTCCTTCT
Source organism: Ibidorhyncha struthersii (assembly GCA_013398815.1). NCBI lineage: Eukaryota > Metazoa > Chordata > Aves > Charadriiformes > Charadriidae > Ibidorhyncha > Ibidorhyncha struthersii. Next base: position 163,191 of record VZSZ01011271.1, on the reverse strand, counting down.
GGATGGCAGCACGACCCTCTGTCATATCAGCCACTCCTCCCAGCTTCGTACCATCTGCAAATTTGTTGAGGGTGTGCTCCACCCCATCATCCAGATCTCTAATGGAGATGTTAAACGGGACTGGATCCAGTATTGATCCCTGGGCTATACCACTAGTTACTGGCCTCTAGATAGCCTAGACTAGTTTCAGTGGCATCATCATTCCCTGTTAGCCAGGTAGGTGCCATATCATATCGCATTGCATCACATCACATTGCAGCAGCCCCCTTCCTGTAGGTCCAAACCTGGGATGGGCCCTGGGAATTCACCAAGGCCCTTCTTCCCTTTTGGTTTTAAGCTGAGACAGAATTCTTTCCTTCTAGAAGTGGTGGTCTCCAGCCACATTTGGTGTAACACCTCCTGTGGGTTGATGGCATCGGGAGCACGCGTGGCACTCAGGGAATCAAACTCAACCTGACCAGGGCACAACAGGAGCAGAGGGAGATGGGTGAGGCAGAGAAGAACCTCAGCACTAAACACCTTCGGGCATCCTGGTTCTTTGCAGTGGGGACAGAGAGCAGCTAGTCTGCCTTTCTGGCAGGGGAGCAGAGGGAAGCCTAAAAATAATTCAGAAAAGAGCTCAAAACAAAGCAAAAGCTGTTGTTCATTCCATGTGAAAGGGAAACAACTTCAGATATTTTTTTTTAAATCAAAATGTAATTTGTTTATCAATTGTCTTTTTGAGGCAGTACCCCTCTCCTCCCCCATTCTGAGAGGGGGAGAAACCCTCTCATACCATCATGCTTTAAGATCTTACCTTCTGTCAATGCTAATGTCACCGTGCAGTCTTACAGACATTTTTCCAGCAAACTGAAATAAGTAGAATTTGATACTAATATATTTCTAATTTACAAACTACCAAATAACTATTTATTGTGAATACTATTTTTATACTTAATAAAGAAGTTGTAGAATACACTTTTTTTTACTCTCTCTGTCAAAATAGAATACTTCATAAGACATTTTTCTACATTAAAACTGGTACCACAGTCTGTTTTAAAGCTGTACTTCTGTTTCTCTCAGAAGTGATGACAGGCCATGATGCACACATATAGCTTAGCCAGGATATAGTCCATCTCCAGCATGAAGACTCCTCTAACATACAGCCCTTGAATTAAAAAATAAATAAATAAATTACAGTGATAACACAGGTATTCAAAAGAACAACATGTTAGGCTTTGTTGAATAAATGAAATTAATTTCTCTGCTTGTACCTGTCACATTCATATGTAGGATAAAATAAAAAGTAGCAAAATCACTTACTCTATTATGTCCTTTCATTATGCTGCATTATAAAATGTCCTGTGCTAGTTTTTGAATAACAACTAACATTGCATAATACCTTAATTACTTTTCAGAGAACATGGTGTGTTTCAATTCAATAAAAACAATCATTTTGGTCCCATGCAAGGTCACAAAAGATCTAAAAAATTGATTTCAGGATAACTCAGACAGATTTTATTGAATCTGGCCCTCAGTTATATATCTAACATCGTTAAGGCAATAGCAGGGTCATGGTATTACCTATGTAAGATCCATGGATAAAACGAGCTCTCAGCAGCCATGGATTCTTCTCAGAGGTACGGCTAATATTCATCTGCTCTGGTGGCACTCCAAATGTGCTAAATACCTTCCAGAAAAGAAAGGCATAACTTCTGCTGCTGCACAGCTTCTTGCTTAAGTTCACTGAAACGGGGCAGAGCTAAGGGGAGGAGAGGGAAGAAGAGGCAGCCCAGCTGAAGCAACAGACTCAAGCAAACCCTGCATCTTGGGCTGATCCAGCTGGCTTCCAGGGAGGAAAAAGCCTGCTCACATGTCTGAGGTAAGAAACACCACAGTAAGAAATGATCCCAGAAGGACGCAGAGACACTTATGTGAGAGTCAAGGGCACACCTTAACTTGTGGATGATTTACCAGCTGGCAGAAAATCCAGGAATTCTGTTGAAATCTCTAGTAAGATCTCCATCCTTGAAATACTCAAAACTTGACTGCGTGTGACCCTGAGTGACATGTCGAAGCTGGATCTGACATTGAGTCCTGCAAGAGTTGAACTAGATAACCTGAAGTGATCCATTTACATCTTAAATTCTTGTGTGATCCTGAAAAAAAGGACAGATGGCTTTATTTATTCAGCCAGATCTCAAAAAGAAGATCATGAGGCACCCACTCAGTGCTCTGGACACCTCCATCTCAGGTTGAAAACCACGGTGCCCACAGCAGCAGAGGTGATGGCACTCAGCTCACTCCCTTGAGCAGCAGTGGTGACGCAGGGATGCGAACATGCCAGGAGCATTACAGCTTGTGGGGTTTGTCGGTGAGGAAGGGCTGATGTACAAGAGGAGGGGAGAGCAGCTCCCCATCAGAAGATGAGGACTCCTTGCAGGGATCACCCCAGAGGCAGCTTTCCTCTGCTTTGTACTGATGAAGCACCAGATTGAAAAGCTCTGCGCTTAGACAACCCAGCAGGTGAGCCAAGGACCTGATCAGGAACTGTTCAGGACTCCACAGCTTTAAGCTAATACCCTGAATTCCACCAAAAACTTTATCAGAGGGTCCAGCCAGTGTCAGCACACCGGCCTCTACGTGCTGCTGGGGAGCAGCTCCACTTTATAAGCAGCCCACAGCCTTTTGGGACAGCAGGAGCTTGCAGATGGTGCAGGCACCACGCTGAGCACGTAGCAGCAACCTAAGCTTCGATGTGATGGAAGAAAGATAACTGTGAAGGACCACAGTGGCAGGGAATGATCTCACCAGGGGCTGAGGGCAAAAACTTGCATCTGCTGGACCCCAACCTGACGGTGACGAGGGACAGCCCGGATCTAAGTTTCAAGGGGTGAAGCTGTGGGACACAGCACCCGTCTGCCAATACAGATTCCTCCCGCTGCCTCTGGCCAGCCTGTCCGTCCTAAAACAGCCACCTCCAGGCAGCAGCCTGGGGCAGGGGTACCCCCGTCAGTCACACACGCACAGATCGCAGCCGGCTTTAAACGAGCAAACTGTCACACCAGCAACAGTGCGGAGGGTGACTCTAAAGCAGAGGAAATGGAGGCAGGTTACTGACGACACTGATTTCAAAAGGGGAAATTAATGGCTGAACCCGGTCTGTTTCCAGGGAAGCCCTAGAGTTACTTGGAAGCACAGATAGTCATAACAAAATAATTTAAAAATTAAAAAAAAAAAAAGAGAGAGGAATTATAGGAAAAATACATAAATTTCTTTTATTTCCAGTCCAATAAACAAATATATCCATTTTGCACACTGTCGGACTTCAGGCTAAGTGATACATCTAGAAAATCTGCATGTTACTGATCCTGTAAGATACAGACAGTCTGAGTTCATCTTTGAATGAGTGCCTAACCCCATGCATGACTTTGAGGTATAATGGAAAAAAGATGAGTCAATTTTTTTCAAACCAGTTTCCTCACTGGGAAAATATCCCTCTAGGTCACACAGTACTTATTTACTCAGTAAATACCATGACAGCAAGATTTACAACCATGTCATTAATAACACTGATTGACAAAGAACTTCCTCAAAACTCTTTCATCTCCAGACAAACATGATATATGTGCAAAAGAGTGCAGTTATAAATTTAGAGCTGAACACGTGCGTTTGGAGCGGGGGTGGTAGGGGAAGGGGGAGGGCCACATGAAAAAACAACACCTGATCTTTTTTTTGCCCCTATAATCAGTATATGGGTCCGACTCATATCTATTTTGAATAGTCGCTTACTTGTTTCATTGGTTGCTGAGGGCTCTTTTGATCTCTTAGAGGATGAACTGGAAAGGAACTCCTCTTTCAGAATGCTTGGGAGATTCATCACACTCAAATCTGCTGATGATAAATTCATTATTTTATCTGTACTCAACAAAATAGATGGTAGCTCTCAATGGATTTGGCTGAGGACTGTCTTAATAATTTTGGCTGTTGTCTGAGTGCATCCACATCTCTCCTGCAGGAGTTGTGAGGAGAAAAAGGAGACTTCGGTGGAGATAAATACAGTTGCTTCAATGCTCCTTTTTATTGAAGCTATTTTGTATTTCATGAGACTCTTCTGTTTGTTCCTCGTAATGGCTATAGGATTTTATATTTATTGGTACCAATTACCCTTGGTCTTCTTTTTAATAAAACAATTTTCCTTTTTAAAATGACCTCTTGTGTCCAAGGAGAAAGTTTTGTGGGTCCCAGTTAACGTGGAGAAATTTTCCTCAGGAAAAGAAGTTTTAACAAACCCATTTCTTCTTTATTTTCAAATATTGGATTATATTATTTTTTTACTTCACCATTTAGATTTATTTTTTTAATTTTATATCATATTTAGGGGTCTTTTGCACTATACTTCATGTCACATAATTCCGACATCACCAAAATGAATATTCCAGAACACATCTCACTTAAATTCTAAAGAAAGACAGAATGCAACTTACATTTTCTGGCCATTTTTAACAGTCGACTTTTTTGCTATTATCTGCAGCTGCTAAATCTACTAGTTACTTTTATTCTGCAGGTTTAGAATTTTAGAAGATTCTGCTGAATCTTCGAGAGTTTCCTTACTAGCCCGGTTCCAGCAGGTGGATAATAGAAAAAAAACATTTCCTCTAAAGGCAACACCTGGATTTTCTATACAGTCAGTGCAGAGAAGGAGCTACTCAGACCTCCACGGGGAGATTTTGTGTGCCCGCCTTTGCCATCTACCTTGCATGAAGAAATGCAAGATACGTGGAGAGGGGTAACATCTTTTATGGGACCAACTCCAGAGGCTTTCAGAAGCCCAACCTCTTTCTTGACTGCCTATATAGGGAAATTGGGGTTTTATCTTTAAAGGAGAATTGCCTCATGAGGCATCCACAGTTTAAGTGCAAACTGAAGTAAACGGCCATGTCCCGGCTGGTGGCTGCAGGAAAAACCTTGAAAACCTCCTCTGAATGTGCACAGGAACTAAAGAGAAAGGCACAAAGGGCTTTAAAAATAAATCCCAGGGTTGTGCCATCTTCATGATTTTGAGGGTCTGACTCCTACTGTTCAAATGTATGGATTTGACAAAATCATTCAGCCAGGCATTTGCATCTTGCTGCCCGTCTGACATTCCTTCAGCTTCGCTTCCAGTAAAGGCTGTCCCATGTCACTGAAGGTGGTCTTGAGAAAGAGGGACTTTTTAACACACTGCAGAGCTCATGATGCCATCCAAACAGGCAGAGATGTCTACTGCAGCTCTGGCAGGCAACGGGGCACACTGATGGATATCTCGGACAGGGCACTTATAATGCTCTGGGACCTGCAGCTCATCCCCAGCTCCAGTTTTGCAGTGCTGGTGGCTGGGAAATGAGCTGCTCCAGGGCTGCAGGACCACAACTCCCCAGCAGCAATAGGGGACCAGGGATGTGGGTCCTCTCCTGAGCCATGGGGAGAGATGGATTGAAGCCAGCTGCATGTATCTGGCTGATGTGGAAAGCAGGAGGCTCAAGCAGGGAGCACAGGCAGCGAGGAAGGGGCTACAGGAGAAGAAAATCACTGCAATGCAGTGACAGAGACAGCCTTGGCTGGGACAAGGGGATTCGTGCCCACTTCCATAGGTGTGTGATACAGCCAGAGTGGCACCTGCGGCTGTGTAGTGCATTCACCTTGAGGAACAATTGTCCAAACTGCATTTGTGTAGGGCCTCAAGCCCTACAGGCGCCCAGTATGATGCAAGTGTACAGAAACAGGGGATACCAGCCCCAAAGAGGCCTGGAATAAGCAGTTAGGCTACACAGGGATAGGGTGGAAAAGAGAAGTGGGAAAAGGAACATGAAATGTCTGGAGTGATGTATCTGGAGGCAGGGTAGAGATGGAGGGTGGGACCCAGACCTTCTAATTGTGTTTAGTGATAATGTTCTCTGGAAAATAAAAAATGAAGAATTATGCTGAGCTGCACTGCCTCTGTCTCCTCCTGCCTTCTCTCCCTTTCGGCTTTATTTGCTGTAAACATATAAAAGCACTGAGAATATTAACTGCTCTACAGAGGTGATACCCAGTCAGTGATGGTGTCAGCACCGCTGGATGTATGAAGGCCAGATGTTTGTCTGCACCGTAACAGCACAGACGCGGCAGAACTCCTGCGGTGTTATTCTGCACGGAGACGTCCGCAGCCGGCTGGGTTAGCGTTTCCAGAGGTGACGAGCTGCCGGTGTACGCGGCCGGGGTGAGGAGCGGAGCGCCGGGGAGGGCCGGTGCAGCCCGGGGCGGGGCGCGGCGCGGCGCGGCGGGGGCAGCCGCGCATCCCGCTCCGCCGCCCGGAGCGGAGCCTCCCCCGGCAGCCGCGCAGCAGCCGGTGGCAATGCTCCCAGAAAACCACTAGATGTAGATACAGCGTCAGGCTGTCACCGCTCCAGGAAAACGCGGTGCCTGTCTTCGAGGGAAAATTACCTTCGAGTGCCGTGAGAGGGGGCAGGTGCTTCTAAACAGAAATTAAAAACCTTTTAAGGGTTATACCGGTCTTAGGATTCATAACAATAACAACAAGCAGTGTGCTGCTTAAGGGTCTTCTAATAATGTCTTATTTATTCGAT
>VZSZ01011271.1:107087-156567 GCA_013398815.1 Ibidorhyncha struthersii | reverse complement strand
TTTAAAAAAGCCTGCTTTACTCTGTTGTGTTGTGACTAAATGCCACCAAATACCACATTATCCTCCTAAGATTACCTCTGTTCGCCCTCCAAAGCCCCCCCTCCTTGCAGCACGGCCGCTGGGATTTGTTTGTCAGCTCACCAGAGCAGCAGTCAGGGCTGTTCCTGAAGCATTAGTGTGCTCTTGGGTGAGAGCAAAATATTGAGAAATAAATGGTAGGTAAATAATGGTTCTGTCCTAAGGTAACGAGGCTCTTTTTCTGAATGCAGATGAAGAATTCATCAAAAAGAGAAGGCTAATGTAAACTCCTAAATGTTTAAATCATCTAAATGGTGCATGAGAAACACCGCCTGGTTATACTCTGCCTCCGGCACTAGGTCAGAGCGGCAGCTAATGTAAATCCATCAGAGCTGCAGCAACATACAGCAGTGCTGGACCGGGTCAGCGGGTCTGTTTGCGTGAGGCTGGCATGGCTACGGAAAATGCCCCATAGAAAGAGCACCCTGCTCGCAGCGGGCCAGGTGAAAAGAACAAAAGGCTATTGCCGAGGTCTTGTTAGAGCCTGGCCCACTTTCTCTCTGTCAGGAAGGTGCTCACTATTTATATTCTCCATTTGTTTTCCTATGTGATCCAAAGTTAGGGTAGCAGGTTTACCCTGCAGCACTTTCCTAGTGTCTGAAGAATAGCAGAAAAGAACATCTAGAGGAGAATAAAAAAATAAAATCATTGGCCAACTGGTAATTTTTTTAAAGTTAAGAGAGTGAGCAATGAGGAGAGGCTGCCTGCAGGCTCATGGTTCTTGCAAGAAATAAAAGGGAGGTTCAGAATGAAGAAAATTGATAACTTTCAAAGGCAAACATCAGATCCAATGGATAACAAGGAAGTGTCAAACCAAAATGCAATTAAAACAGAACACAATAAATAACTATTGAAAGACATTTCACAGTTTCATTACCCCTGCCAACACCTGGTGCTACAGGCAGTCCCATCCTACTCCTGAACACAGGCATCCCTGTATCCACACCACCAGCTCAGACAGGGCCAGGAGGCAGGTTTGAGCACTGGCCCACTGATTATCCACGCTGTTTAACTGTTAACATGCTTCCGGGCAGGGTTTTGGTATATGTCAGCTAAAACTTTCCCAGATCCTGCTGGAGCAAGGTTTGGGAGAGGCCACATGCGAGGGCGGTTCCCGGCAGAGAGCATGGCTGTGATTGCATCAGGCCGGCTCCCTCTGCTCCATCCTCCAAGCTGTGCCTGGGCTTTGCACCCACAAATACCTCCACACACCGGCACATCGCACTGCAGGTTTTGCAAAACTAACCACCACCCTCCTACCACAGAAAAAAAAAAAAAAAAAAAAAAGTAGTTGAGAAAACCCTCACATTTTTCAGGCATTTTTAGCTGGGAAAAAAAAATCCTCTCACAGAATAATAATGGTGGCACAGGAAGACAAGATGAGGTGCTGAGGAGATGCAGACCAAGCGCTGTGTGAGAGCGAGCTGCCTTTCAACCTCTGGGCCAAGGACCGGTTTCCAAACCTGTTTTAGTTTGTGGTGTGGGCAGAGCCTTAAATCCCAATGAAGAAATATATCGTTGCTCTGTAAATGCCCTGATGGAAATAAAACCACACACGTGAATAAACTGAGCTGTATGTCACAGACTACAAAACAGGGAAAAAGAGTCAGGATTTGGACAGGGTAAGAAAGGTCTCTCTGCCTTGGGTCAGGGCGGAACTGCTTCGCTGACACTGAGATGTGCTCAAGCAACTGCCTGGCAGCAACTCATTCACGGCGTGGAGACCGTCCCTCAAACCTATGGCAAGGCTCTGCATTGCGCAGGTTGAAGGGCATCATCTCTCTGAGATGAATGAGCTGCAAAAGCCAGTTGGCTTTTTCTCAATAAATGGTTTTGACAAGAATGACTTTTTCATCGAACAAAACTCTTTGCAACACAGTAGTAAGATTTTTCTTATTTTGTGAAAGTGTTGAGCTGCTTAATTGTTTTTCATCCAATATTTTGACATACCATTACCAAAATAGCTACTAAAATGTTTACATGCTAAAATCTCAGTCTCTGATAAATCAGTGGAAAAGACATTAAGAAACACTGTGACAACCTCTTCACAAGAAGCACAAAGAATAATAATCACAATTAATGACAATTTAAGAGAAATCAGAGAACATAATTACTTTTGAAACACTTGCAATTTTAACACTTATCTCCTAACGACAATGTAGTTTTTTGACCAGCTTTTCTCAGACCTGCTCTCAGGAGTTATCCACAGGCTCAGTGTTTGCTGCTGTTGCCTTCAAAGATTACAGTCTCATTCACGGAGAGACTCATCTTCTTGCATGTTTGCAAAGCACTTGCACAACTTTGAATGTCACTGAAATCAGAAGCAACAGACCCATCAACACAAATCATGCAGGAAATAAAAAAGAAAAAAAAAATCAGTCTTCAAACTGCATGTGAATGAAAATACACGTTTCCAAAAAGGAAAAAGAAAGATGGATAATATAATCCAAGATCCACATAATGCTACAACTTAGTGTCTCAGCAAGCTCTGGGCCGGCTGTTAGGAGAAGTACACAAGCACATTATGGCTATGTCTATACTTGTGTGGCAGCGGTATGCGTGTACAGCCCTGAGACAGCCTTCCTCCGCCTAGTGTGGGCACACAACAGCAAGGAGGTGGCCGGGCCAGCTACGCAGGCTCGCCATGGGGTCCTGAAATGGTTAACATTACTTAAGAGCCCCCACCGCTGCATTTTCCTTGCTCTCACTGCCCGGGCTAAGCCATTTACCGTCCCAACGCCGCATGCGGTTTGCTCATTTAAAAACAAAAAAAAAGCAAGCCATTCCCTGTTATAAGGTACTTACTGCAGGAGGTTTTGACCCGTATGTGAACTGTAGGGAGTGGCTGAGGAAAGGACATTCACATACACAAAAACTGCATCTGGGACATTGGTGAAGCTTCCTGTGCTTTTCCTGAAATGTTTCAGGGATCCAAAAGTGAGAAAGGTTAGAACCGCTGGTAACAGGGTACATTTATATGGCTCAGTGCTGTGTCATGTAAAGGTATGGAAGAACTAGCCAGGAAGCCCGAAGCCGTACTAATGTCTTACTTCACTGGGATTAATACACCCTACATCTCACAGGGGCTGGAAGGCAATTCGGGTATCTTGGTGCACCGCTGTAATCCACCGGGAAGACAGCTCCTACCATTTAACTGGGGAAGGGCTGGAGGAAGGAAACTATGTGATTTCCTTGGGATTAGACAAATACCTGTGGTGGAGCCAGTCTCCCAAACAGCATCCCGATGACCCATGCACTCATGCCCCCCATCCTCCCCATGCATCTGCGTAACACACAGAGGGAGGAAGAGAGGGATCAGCTAAAGCACCCAGCAAAGGTGAAGAATACATTGCTATCTGCTCTGCAAATTAAAAGACAGATACTGGAAAACAATGCTTACAGTTTGGTGACAGTCTCCTCAGTGCTCTGAACCTCTTCACAGACATCATCGCCAGCCTGACCTTTCAAATCTGGTGATAAACAGGTAGGACAACTCAGTTCATCACTTCATGTTGCTAATGAGATCCAGCATATACAGATCACTCAGTACGTACTGGGGAAAAGGTCCTACCCTTCCTGATCATTTGTCAGATATGCCAATGTCTTATCCACTACTCAGAGCAGAAAGCACCCAAACGTCATTAAAGCCTGACCTTACTGTCCAGGGACAACCGTCTCATGGAGCAGGTCACAGGGGCAGAGGGAGCTTTTAGACATTGCCAGGGGAACAGCTGGAACGGCAGCAGCAGGCAGGAGAAAAAATCCAACTTGTAGCATGAGATGCACAGAATGAGAGGCAGTTACTGGCTTTACCGAGACAAAGAGGACAGGTACAAGTGATAAAACTAATGTCTTCGGCTGAAAATATGGAGCAAAAGACCAGAGGTGCCTTGGTTGGGGCCACTGGGGCAGGGGTGTTTGTAGCTGGTGGGTGCAGCATTCCCCAACCGCTGATTCAGGGCAAGGACCCAGGGTTAAAACAAGCTTATTGAGGTGAGGGTATGGATTAGACCTCCTTCCGCACTTACACAGCAGGACTAACTACATTTTAAGTGTGGAGATTTCTTATTAGCTGAGCAAGTGCCAGAGCCACCACCCCCATCACTGCCACTGCCTCCACAGTGTCCGTCTGTCACAGCAGCCTGTGCTTGAGCTGCCTGTCCTGCCCCACCGGTGGGACCAGCCTTGCCCATGCCCCATGGCACTCCTTGATGCACAGTGTGGTCCCCACCGCAGCCCGGTGGCCACAGGAGAGTCACAGTGCTGGGAGTAAGGGGGAAGAGCTGTTGCCTTTCGCTATGCCGGGCACAAACACCGTGTGTGGGGTGAGCTGCAGAGAGACCACCAAGCTGCTGGTGGCCACTTGAATGCCACAAACTGCCTCCTCACCCTGTGCCCCGGGACACCCGCCTGCACCTTGTCGCTGCCTCATATTTCAGAGAAACGACATCCAGCTTGCTTTCTCCTCCGCCACGCCACAGCCTTCTCGCCCCAGGAGCTTTATTTCTACATGCAGTGCCACTTCAATGTGCGTTCATACTCGCAAGATCAGTAAGCGGACAGGAACAACCTGTCTTTGGGCTGAGGGTTTGAGGTTTTTTTTTTTTGAAATTTCACAGTGCTCTTCTGAGCATGGCTGCCTTTCAAAAGCATGAACTCTTGAGTGCAAAGGACTGGATTATATCCGCTGCAACCTGCCATTGCTAAATGCAGTTGACCTCTTCCACTCACTCCAATTCCAAAGCACATGTCCTGTTACTCAGTATTAAGATGTTTTTTGGCACACAGTGTATAACAAATACGGTATTTGGATTTAAAAAAAAAATAAATAAATACACGCATTCAGCTTTTCCTGGAGAGGATGCGCCTGTCACATGTCAGCTGTCTACAACAAGCCCAACAAATGAGTGCCAAGGTGGAAAAAAAATTACTTGCTGCAGGACCTCACCAATTCATGACTGAAACCTGTAGCTCTTGCAGAAATTTTAGCCCCAGTATGGAGGAGACGCCATTTCAGCCTCATTCCAGTGTATTTATGTGCAGAAAGCCCCACAGTCCTCTTGTGAGCGCTGGGACCTCCCTCCACACCTCCACTGCTGCCTCCAGTTCTTCTTTTTTCTTCAAGCTGCTGTTATTTTTTCCTTCCCCTCCTGACCTCTGCCTCCATGCTGTGCTCTCCTGCTTGGTGCCTGCTTCCCCAGTCCTTGCTGCATTCAGCAGAGGGAAGAATGGTGGGTGGGAAAAACCCTACCAGTGGAGGGGAGCGACTGTGGACCGACTGCTATGGGAACTGGCAGCAGCCATCAGGTCTTGCATGCTGCCTCTGCCAGTTTAATGGGAACTTTGGATCAAATACAGACATGACCTCCTAGGATCCCGTTCACAGATGAGACTCCTCATTGCATGTTGAAGATGCTGTTTTGATGAGTTGTACAGTATCCTGAACGATGCTGACAGACATCGGCTGTGAGGAGTGAGGACCCGGGTCGTGAAGGCAGACGCTGCTCACCATTAGTCACCGACACAGTGGGAACCACCAGCAATTGGCACCACAATTAAAAAACATCACCAGAACAAACAACCCCCCCCAAATTTTTGCTCATCTTGCCCAGAACAGTTGAGAATGTACTGGTGGATATAAAGAGAAAATAAAAAAGATTTTAAATCTGAGTCGTCATTCTTCTGCCAAAAACTCTGCCCAACATGTACTGCTTAACAAGTGTGTATTTTCCTTTGGATGAATGTGGCCATACACTCCTTAAAATGTTCCTGCATAAAATGAAAGCATAATATGCAATACAGCATGTTGAAGATGTACTGAAGATATTTACTACATTCTCCTTATGTAGATGGTGTTTGTTTAGCCATCTTTATTCACAATAATTAACTGTTGCTATTGCTATTCTTTTTAGTACCAATTAAAAGTTGCTCTGCACTTCTTTACCAATATATTTTTAAGCCACTCAGTGCTTAATACAAGTTTTTAACCTGCAGGCTCAAGTCTTGTGGAGACTCATGCACATGAATAATTCATAAACTGAGGAACAGTGGCTATTAACATAAGTAAAATGACTCAAAAGAAAAAAGTAGCTCGCGCTTGAATTCTGTGCAGGAATTGACCTTAATTTGCTCTTCAGATCTAGATTGCCCTATTGGAAAGCTTTCTTGTCTGTTGTTTATTTACTTTATATAGGTAGGAAACCTGGATAAAAAAAAGGTCTCCAAACTCTATAAAACTTCTAAGTTAGACACGACTTTCACAAAGGTTGTGCGCTGTGGACAGCATCATAAAGCCAAGGGCTCTTCTACCTCTCTCATTGCCTCCCCGTTCAATAGTTTCTGCATGACGATGAGGAGGCAGACGAGGTGACTCAAATGCCATTAATGTTTACAAGACAGTTCTGCAAAGCCTTAAAAGCAGGCACCCGTGTCAGGGAGGCTCAGCTGTCATCCCAGGCATTTGCATTCAGAGTGTAAAAAGCAAATCCTTGGTAAGTAATTATTGCATTCCTTGATTTTCCTTAAACGGAGAGAAAGCAGAGAAAATTTTAAAGAGCAATGAAACTGAACTCAGCTGTCGCCTTCACAAAGTGCCCTACATCCATCTTACTGTTAAAAACTGTGGGGAAAAATCTCCGCAAAGCTCTCCTTGCGTACAAAGTAAGCAGTGGAATATAAACTGGATTACTTGTCATATCAGGAACATGTCACTGTTTTTTTCAGGGTGTTCAGCCTGATTGTGGGTTCTGGCCATTTTATTCCAGAACACCTCCACCAATTTCACTGCATTCCAGTTGCAGTAGAAGTAATGGCGAGGTGATGTAGCCTGAGGTGGCTTTTACTTGCTATGTGGTACAGAAATGTTAGAAAAAGGATGGTCTTGCCCTCAGAAGTTAAAAATTTGCCAGTTGTAGTTGTGATTTGCACGTTTCTAAGAAAAATCAGAACAAAAAACTTTTGAAACCTTTTTTTTTTTTTTTTTGAGTCATTTACCATCCTCTTACCATGCGAGGTGGCTATAGCACTGGAGAGCAAGACTCCCTGCAGTTCCTGGCTGCAGCATGAACTCTCACACACATCTCTTGGAGGTGACAGTTCATTAGCAGCCAGTTTATCAACTCTGCCTTACCACAAGCTTGTGAGCCCTCTAGATTTTTCATGATCTCCTGCCCTTAAGACAGCAAACCTGTAATTTTTTCTACACAAGCAACAAGACATGGGATTCAAGGGATGAAAAGTAAAATCTGGACTTTGATCAATGTCTTCAATGCAGTTTAAGAAATTTCAGGGACTGAAATGCATTCCTNTCTCTGGGTTGCCCCTCCGCTGAGGACACGTTTTCAATACAGAAGGTGCAGAGTTGCCCAGCTCTCTTTAGCTCCATGCATGAGGGATTTTGCATCTTCACCTGGGTTGTGTGAACAAAGCAGTGTCTGTGTCACCTCCTTCAGAGTAACAACCCCCCCCCCCTTTTTTTTTTCTCTCTGTTGTCTCAGGAAACATCTGTAAACATTGCAGGACACAGGAATGCAGCCTGGGTTTCGTCTGTACCTTATCGAGATGTCCTGGCCACTAAGCTCTTGCGACGTCTCCCCTGTCACTGGCTGTCTCGCACCCCTGGCTGTGCGATGGTCCTGCTCAGCAGGACGGGTGGAGGGGGGCAGGTCCCCCCTCCCTGCACACCCTGTTTCATGTCAACATCTTCACTCTGTAGAAGCAGCACTTCCTCCACAAGGCTTAGCAGGCCGTACCTGCCGCTAACATCTAGTAAATGCTGCTAAAAGAATCTTTATATTTTTATTATAAAGTTTTGAGTAAGCGTTTAGAAAAACAGGTTTGGAAAGATGGTTAAAAGAAAACCAAAGCAATTTACACAGGAGACAAGACTCTCTTAACCTATGCCAAGGTACCTTAGCCAAACCACTGCTCCTCAGATGCCGACGGCTCCAGATAAATGAGGAAGCAGCTCTCCAGTGTCACCAGTCTCTCTCACTGCCATTTCAGCACTTTCTTCTTCTTCCATAGCACTAGCTTGGCTCAATTCAAAGTAAAGCTACCCCTGGTGATGTCCACCTCAGTGTTCAATCACGTTTCAGAATCAGTTTTTATCCTTCAGTTCTCATGGCCTGATAGCGCTTCTGACAGCAATTGTGCCTGTGCTCTGCACAGGATGTAGTGCTGTCTCAGGTTTTGGTGGAGATACACACAATCATTTTTCAGCATTAGTAGGAGGAAATAAAAATAAAATCTAGCCCTAGTGCATTTCTGAGTCAAGCTAACCGGTACCATTTTGGGCTTGTCTTGGATCATGCCAACCCTCAGCCTTTGGAGTCTGGATCCCAAAGGGATGAAGGTGCCCATGGGGAAACTGATGCAGGCAGTTATGGTACCCCTGCCCCGTAAGCAGTGGTTCTAGACAGCTATGTAATTTCCACATAGGCTCAAAGGCCTTTTACCGTGTGCTATAAACGCATCCTCAGCACCCCGTTTAGCTAGTTGGGAACATATTGCTGGAGCCAGACAGGCCTGATGATTAAGGAAGAGCAGAGCTTGCAGCCCCCGGGACCTTGCTATCAGCTTGCTCCATGCTCTGACCTTTTGAAGCTTCCTTCTCCCTTCGTGCTGTGCTCCCTCACACTTCAGTCAGCCCGGCTGCACGACAAGGAACAAGTGGGGCAGCCTTGTAAAGCATGAACCATCAGAGCGTAACTACCTTGAATAAACAAACTGCAAGGAGAGAAACGAATCCTGACTGGCTTCTTGCATCTCTTGATGAAAGCGGTATGTCCTGGCAGCCCATGCGTCTCTCAGCTCCAGAGGGATTAGCGTGGTGTTTACCTGCTCCTTCCCAGGCTGGGCAAATGCTTGATCTTGCTAATGTGTACACGAGTTTTTGACAGTTGCCACAGCACAATAGGAACCTTCCCTTCTCTCTCGTTGTTTGCAACCTTTGAGGACTAACCAGCGGAGCTTTCTTACGGCATCAAAAAATGCAGCTATTTAAAATTAACTTCCAGGGCAAAAAGGGCTGCTTTCAAATGATCAGTCACTGACTGATATTCCTCGGTGAAACCATGACAATCAGCAAGTTTCAGCTTTCTTTCCAGGGGAGGAAAGGGCTTTTCTGCTCCCAGAGAGTGGGGAACAGGCTGGCTTTTAGGGGGCTTTGTGGAAGGAGAAGGAGCAGGAAGGTGGAACTGCTGTGCCCGCACCTGCACTGGAGGAACAGGACAACACTTCCCCCTCCTGTGGGACTCTGTTTGGGTACTAGCTCACTATTATTTTGTGCATGGTATTTAATTTTTGTCGTCTGGTAGTGACTAATGCTCTATTGTGTCCCTGGGCACTTTGTGTAAAGTGATATTTAACCACAATAAAAGCAAGATGCTGCCAAGAACATGCAGCAAGGGTTTGCAGAACCAAGTCAGGAAAGTTTCCTGGCATATCACAGCTAGAATAAGGGTGCACCTATAGCACCAAGCAGTGCACCACGTATGTCACAGCAAGGGCCCATAGCAGTGATGCCTGTATAATCCTTTTTCTTCTTTTTATCTTCACTATGCCCACCTTCCTTCATATACTTGAATAGCCATATATTAAATAGGATTTATATAGGTTAGGCAGCAGAACTAATACCAGCTGATGTGATGGTTCAGCAGTGAGTCACGTCCCACGGTTGAATGCCTTCCCCTAGTCCACATCACCAACAGTGTCCCAGAGTCCGGGTAGCATATTTGCTATGTGAAAGCAAGTAGCAGCCTGGAAAGCCCTCCAGGATCGTGTGGTGCTCCCTTCCCTCACTGTAGGATGTGACCAGTGCTTCACACACAGGTGCTGACATGTCCAGTGTCAGGAAATTAAAACTAAGGAATGAAATAGGCCTTTGCTACCACTTTCACAGCTTGTGAAATGCTAAACGTAAAGAATGAATAATGCAAAAAAGTTAAAAAAAAAATATCTCCATCTGCTGTTTCCGGGTGCTGTCGTTTAAATAAAGGCAAGGCTGAAAGAGGAAAGAGAATACTGCCAGTGGTAACAGCCCATGTTTTTAATGGCTTCACTTATCTGGATCTTATTTTGGCTTGGCACTGTTGGTGTAACTTTACTTCTCAAACACTACCATCAGCAATTAAATTTATCAGGCTCTGAGGACTATCTGTTGAGATAAACTCAACCTACCCAAAGCAGCAACATTAACAGCATTGATGGAGCCTCAAATAGAATTGGCAACTCCTTTGCAGTGCTAAATAAAGTAACAACAGAAAATTCAGACCATGGCTGGTCACTCCCCATGCGAAAAAAAAAACCTGAATTCCCACAGGCCCCTTTGCAGCTCCTAAAAGGTTTGATGAAGGGGAAACAGCAAGATATGTCCCTTTTCTGTCACAGCTAAAAGCCATGTCCTGGCTTAACCCCTTGCTACCCCTTCGTCCCCATTAAAAATTCTGGTATTAGTTTTCTTAATTTAGGAGGGGAAAAAAAGGAGGGGGAACAGAGACCAGAATTGTTCCTGTTCACAGTCTTTAATTTACCTGCTTATGTCATTGCTGATTCTTCCCTGGGTTTGCACAATGAGGTTAAAAGCCTAAACGTGTAGGAAGCCAGATACTAGTTGTCCTGTGACTTCTCCAGGGGTACAAGCTGAGATGAAGAGACCTTTCTGCGTATTGCTCAGTGCCCTTGGTGAGTTGGAGGGTAAAACCTCTGCCCCATTTTTATTTTTCAGGTCATACTTTTACTCAAAGGCTTTTACGTTTGTTTGTTTGTTTATCACATTGGAAATGGGTGTACGGAAATTGCATTCTACAAAACAGGAAGGAGAGATGCGTTATATTCACACAGGTAAAAGGAGAAGCAGGATTTCCCCTTTTCACCCGGATTCTTAGACCTCTACCTTTCTTCAAGGAGTTGCCTGTCCCAGCTTATGTTAACCACAGTATGCACTCCACCTCACCTGGAATAACCATAAGTATCCTATAAATACTTTACCAAGCAGCAAGCACCCAAACTGCCCAAGCTGCCGTTTCACAAGCTGTCTTATCACTGCCCAGGTCCCTGATACCTAAAGACATGAATTAACTATTTGAAAGGCACAATTATTTTGCAAAAGCCGGCTAGCAAGTTGTCACTGTATAAATCTGGATTCATATTCTTATAGCTGGTTCAATAACACTGCTCTGGCTTAAAACTGGAACTGATCATACTATCTATTTTCTACAGTAATTGATTAAATTAGTTTCATTTCTTGTTTAGGAGACATTCACAAAGGACTCCTGTTTTCTCTCAGTCCAACTTTTGTCTAGGTGCCAGGTAACTTACACAAACTAACCTGTTCGTGAACTGTTGATTTAGACTGGTAAACTAAGCTGCATGGCCTGGCTCCAAACTGCCGACTGGAAACTTTTCATACAAATCTCCTGTGACAATTAAGAAATAGCACACTGAGGTTCCTGTGCATACTCGCAGACAATGACCAATATCTCATTTCACGACTGCAGAGCGAGCTTGCCACTTGGCCCTTCCAGTACTATGTAGGCTGTGCCAGTGTGGCCATTGTGAAAGTACAGCTTGTACTTGCCAAAACTGATTTTATAGCTAACTTCTACAGCTCACTCTAAAATGAACTACAAGTACACTCCTTGTCTGCCTTTTCCAACTTTGCCTTTTGCCAGTGTAATTTTTTTTTTTAACTGAAGGCTCATATCCTCTCAGAGACAAGATTGAAGCCACATTTCTAGTATAGACAGGGTTAGAAAACTCATTCACTAACAGACATTTGAACCTTGGCTGGCTTTAATGAAGTGACATGTCAAAACAATAAATATTAAAAGCTAGCACAAGGATTGGTGATAGAAGAAAGTTTTTTTCATTAGAAAGCATCAGAAAGCACTTGTAGAGAAAGAACTCCTCTTGAACTCTATCAAAGTCTGTGTGTGAGGTCTGTGTGTGACTATGAATTTTAATTTATGAACTAAAAGGAGAAGATGGGTAGAAACTCTTGGAGACTCTTGTTATTGATCAGAAAGAAGAAAAAAAAGGAAGGAAAGCAGGGACATACTAATGGGTAACGAAACAGCAGAAGCAGAACTGGGAGAAAGAATGATTCTTGTAAAAGTCATCAGATAGAAGGTATGGTTAATGAGTTTCCATGTAGGAGACTAGAAGATACTAGTGAGAAACAACTGAGAAATTGATGTACAAGAAGTTCAAGGAGTCTGGACAAGAAAACCTGGGAACTGGAAGTACTGTGCAGAATGTAAAAATAAATACTCTAGGGAAAACCAAAACACAGTCGAATAGCAATCAAGATTTGATCTTTGATATTGAAGCATTTATGCCAATGAGAAAAGAGGAATAAATAGCAGACTGCTGTAATCTCTTTGGTACTGGTGATAGTATAGAAGAAGATTCCTTAAGATTATTAGAAAAGTTATTAACAATGGAGGAAGATAAATATATATAAGTATAGATAAATATATATAAAAGACAATATCATTAAGGAAGGTTTTCAGTTCCCAGATACCAATTAGAGATGAAAATCAGATATCTGGTTTGATAGCCAAGAAATTTTCTCATCAGTTTGCAACTGAAAGACAAATTCCTAACAAAGAAAGGATTTGACTCTTTGGTCTTGTTAGAACATGAGGTTATTGTAAAAGCGCTGGCCACAGAGGTAGTCTTGTTTCACATGACATTATGTTAACTGGAAGGATCAACAAACAGAGTCTATATTAAAGATTTTCCAGTTTCAGAAGGGTGATCTGTAGGATGCAGGAAGATCTAATGAGTGAAGTCACTGGCGCTGAGGAGTTTAGAAAATTCAGTGAGGCTTGGATGTTAAAGAGAGAAAAAAAGTGCTAATCAGAGCTTCATACCAAAAAAAGGAGAAAAATGTAAAGAGAGGTCCTAAAATTGTTTAGGTTAATAGTCACATAAAAGTTATGTTGGGAGTAGGTAAAAATCTAAAGATAAGCAAAAAAGGGCTTTCCCAAAATTCAGGGTTACCCAGAGATCAATTCTAAAGCTGTATCTGTAGCTCTATATAGCTATTCTGCAGTGCCCATCCCGGTATTATATGAAGTCTACAGATACCTTGGAAATTCACTGTCATCTTTAATACATTTAATGGATATTCTGTTATTCTCTTTCTCTGGATGACAGCAAATTTTGCTGGGTGATTAAATACATTTTAGACTCCTTTTCCTCTTACAACGCTTATTCAAAATGTTTGAGATGTTCCTGCAGTTTCACTTAGCCTCTTTTATCCCATAGATCTTGGACAGACCTCACATCTACTGCCAGGGACAATGCTAGAGCATACTTTGGCTTATAGCTTGTCCCAGCTGTCATTAACAAATGTGGTGGCCTTCTCCACCAACCAAATGAGAGGACGGCAACCAGTTGAAAAGGTGTAAAACCCAACCCAGCCATGAGCACAGGTGGGACTAACTGGAACCCTCCACTTTCCCTTTAAGTCTTTCCTTATCTTTGATCTGTTGCTGCCTTCTGGCTTTGCTATGTAATAAGGATCCTACTGTCTTTACATATTACAGGTTTCTGCTGCTCTTTCAACACTGCCCTGAAATTACTGAACAGAGGGATCACAGTAGTAATTTACGCAAACAGTGGAAGTGCAAGCTATAGTCCCCATTTTCTTTCATTTTCACCCATTGTTCAATAATTCATGTATATTCAAGATTTCAAATTACTTTCAAGTTCTATGACTAATAGGGTGTGGAGCTGTAATTTACTTACATGAATGTTTCATGACTTCCTTTCCAATGAATTTGGAGAAGGTATCTCAAAACCTCAATTCCTTAGCATTTTGACAAGGTTCCAGTGGCTGAGCTGAAATTTTACTTGAATTTACCATGTAAATTCTGTCCATCTGCAAAAGGAAAAAGATTGTATTGTCGTTTCACTTATCATTACCTTCCACTTAAAAGGAGTGCTTCAGATGCATTTGGCTGGGCTCCCAGTGCAAAGAAGGGCAAAATACAGCATGGGAAACATCAATTATTAAAATACAATATTCATTACAATGGATGTAGTCACTAGGAAGGGCTAATGTGCTCAGAGATACATGTTGGTCTTGATTTATAGACATTAACTCATGTACTGATATTTAGACAGAATAAGTACTAGGTAGGCAAGGAGTGGTATAAAAAAAGTACCCACTAAGGCTCAATGAAAAAAAGGAAAAGAAATGTGATTTATTAATATTTTATTCTCTGCCATTAGGGCTGCAAGGTTGAAAATCCATCCCTTAGGTTTTATCAAAAAGCCCTATCAATTTTCTATTGTACCATCTTAAAAATGTACATCCTTTCCAACTTTTCGTTCCCCTCCTATTCTCTGTTCACTCCTAATACTGCCATCCTCCTGCTTCCAAATCTAGTGTGGCTCTCCCTCCCTCAGAAAGACCCTCCTCTGAAACTCTTCCACTACATTACCAGTTTGCTGAGTTGTTCATACCCACCGCAACATTAGCCCTGCTCTCCAGCTGGGTCAGGCACCTTATAACTTTTAGCAAAGGGCTACGGTTGCCAGAGTTTATGTCACCCATGTCTGCAAACCCCTACACACGCACACGCAGTCTACATCCCCCTTTCACCAGCTGATGCAAAACCTCCCTCGTTGCTGCTCCAGCCTCTGATGGCTCCTGCCCATACCCACAAAGACAAACACCCTGAAACGCAGCAGCCCATGCAATTTCTTATCTCCTAGAGTCTTATAACAACTAGCCACAACAAGTCAGAATGTGAATCACATTTTCCCAGATCTGTTGCAATGAAAGGCAAATCCGGGGACCCGGGATATGCAGTCCAGTTCCCAGAAAAGATCACCTAAAGGAAAGGAGGGAATCACCGGTGTAATTTTTTTAAGAATAGGTTGGACAAATAACTAACAGGAGCAGCAGAGGCAGAGATAAATAAACCTGCCTTTGGGCAGGGGGAGGGATTCGAAGACATGGTACACTCCCTTTCTCATCTGCTTTCTATCATTTGTCTAGGTACACTGATTTTTGGCACCTTTCCTAAGGTTTCCCTCTTTGCCCACACTAATGGATGACGGACCAGCATAGAGGTGCGGTAACAGGAACTGGGATGTGCAGGGCATGTTTTCTCCTTTAGTATTGCCTCGTTCTTTGACCTTGAGCTTCTGACATCCCACCATCATAGCCAAGACTCGTGGTAATTCATCTGCTTCATAGTGCTAAGATTTTGGATGACATTCAATACGCAAAAAACTTTTTTTTTTTTTGTTAAAAGAGTAATCACATAGAATCATAGAATCACAGAATGGTTTAGGTTAGAAGGGACTTTAAATATCATCGAGTTCCAACCCCCCTGCCACGGGCAGGGACACCTCCCACTAGACCAGGTTGCTCAAAGCCCCATCCAGCCTGGCCTTGAACACCTCCAGGGTTGGGGCATCCACAACTTCCCTGGGCAATTTGTTCCCAAATTTCTTCCTGATATCTATTCTAAATCTATCCTCTTCCAGTTTGAAGCCATCACCCCTCGTCCTATCACTACATGCCCTTGTAAAAAGTCCCTCCCCAGCTTTCTTGCAAGTGCTCTTCAGATACTGGAAGGTCGCTATAAGGTCTTCCTGGGGCCTTCCTGTCTTCACGCTGAACAACCCCAACTCTCTCAGCCTGTTTTCATAGGAGAAGCACTCCAGCCCTCTGATCATCTTTGTGACCCTCCTCTGAACCTCCTCTAACAGGTCCATGTCCTTCTTGTGCTGAGGACTTCAAAGCTGGATGCAGTACTCCCGGTGGGGTCTCACCAGGGTGGAGTAGAGGAGTACAGTCACCCCCCTCAACCTGATGGCCGTGCTTCTTTTGATGCAGCCCAGGATGTGGTTGGCTTTCTGGGATGTGAGCATACATTGTCGTCTCAGGTTGAGCATGAAATATGAAGAAAATAAATTCTAACTTATGGCAAGAATTACTACAGTAAAATGTGAAGAACAGTTACAGAAATGTATGCTTACACTGTGAAAAAACAATGTGGGCTTTGTGGTGCTTTTCATATTTTCTAATGGACACACACCAGTATCTTGTCCTACACATCTTATTTTTGTTGAAGTAACCTGCAAAAAAACTTCCTGAAATTGAGGAGACCCTCACAAGCAGTAAAGAACGACTGCCATTTTGACTAAATTCACCTCAAGTTGCAGCTAGCATCTGCTCTTCGTCTTTCCCAAGTGAGCCCCCAGCGACTGCGACACCTCTGCCTTCAGCAGCCTGCTCATTCAGTCTGAATGCCTGAACATCCAGAATGTCCAGAACATGGAACCTTGATAGTGCAGTAGGATTTTAAAGTGATTGACTTTTCCACACGTTTCTCATGATAAGGACTAGAATATCTTTGAAAGTAATACAATTCCTCATGGAGAAAAAAATGTTACCTTTCTCCACAAAAGAAAATTTTTGAAGAACTGGGAGAAGTAAAAAGAAAAAAAAACCCGCATGTATAAATCATTGGCAGCTGTAGTAAAAAGCAGGACAAGCAATCAGTAAGCAGAAATGTAAATTCAATAAACACGTCTGTGTGTACCAGCTGATAAAGAAGAACTGCTGCAACCTGGCTGTAAACAACAAGATTGTGCTTCAGGCTGAGTTAAGGGCAGAAGCAACGTATTTGCATTACTTTTTTACTGTTCAACCAAACCTTCCACGTTCACAAAATTTCAGCCTAACAGGCTGAAATATAGGTAGCAGTCCTGCAAACTTCACAAGGAGAAAATGTGGGTGTACGATTTGTAGAAAACTGGATTCTGACCAAGTATTTTCCTTTATGAATCCTCTCCTAAATGGATTAATCCATCCCGACACCCCCCATCCTCCCCGGCCCACCACTGCCCGCTGGACCACTGCTGGCCTCCAACCCCTCGTTTCTCTCCACTCTGCGCTGGGAAGGACCTTACTCAGACATTTCAGAAATAGAAAAATAAGGGTGTTTCCGAGTGTAAAGTGAAAAATACATGAACATCTGCTGCAACAGGATCTCTGAGTTCCCCTGAGGGCTTCACCCGTTCCCATCCATTCTTGTTAGCTGTGGACCTGTCCCAGGCCGTCCGCTAGCAAGCTCCTACCAAAGTAGGATTAAAAAGTATATAAAAGTGTCATGTTATAAAGCTGGAACTTGGCTTGATTATCTTTGCAGAGCCAAATTATGTCATATGTAAGTACTCTAGACTCAACATCCTCTCCCAGCAGGGTTGGACAGAGGGCACTGCCTTGTTGCTGTGTCGCTTTTCATTTCTCAAAGAGATATTAAGTGGGAATGAAAATCATGACAAGCAGCGTGAACATCGTTCACCCCAAAGTCCATTATTTTAAAATAAGTACCTTTTGCTGTTGATCAGTAGCTCCAGAACCCACCGTTAGCAAGGCTGAAAGTCAGACACAGAGTTTATCTGTTTTATCAGCTGCATTTGGTCACTCCAACTATGTAAGAATTCATGCTATAAAAAGGTATGCCATAAAAGCAAAGGGTTAACGTGGAACAGATCTGACACAAGCCTCCTGCATTTTCAAGTGGTATGGAAATCTAAAATCACTAAAATGTTTATTTTCATAAAAATTTCAGTAAGGTGAAACTGTTTGGGTTGTCTTTGTGTTTGCCTCTGGATAAGGCCAACATGACTGTAGATCCTACTTCTTTTTATGCCTCCTTTATTCTGGTAAAATTAAATGATTCTTTGGTTTGACAAAAGGAAGGTACATGTTTCCTTCCTTTTCTGAAGGAAACATGCAACTGCTTTGCACCCACAGAATGTGGTTTTTTCAGTATTCTTTCATCTTACTGTGTTGTGACTCCGCTGAAGCGAGTTTTCAGTGTTTCCCTCTGGAGGCTGACTCTCCAGTGAGACTTGAGCCCCTTCTTATACCTTTCATAATCAAGACTTTTCAATCTGTGCATCCTGTTCTTTCCTTTAGCTATCAAAGACCAAAGCCTTTTTGATGGCAGTTTTCTGAGAAAGTAGGTAAGAGTCACAGAGTGACCCACAGTGTGAATGTACCTGTAGACAATCACATGAAAGAGAAGAGAGACTTTCTTACTTGCAACCACTCTCCTTGATGTGGTCCTGATGTGCACAGTCACAGCCCACACTCCTACCCCTTTCTTTCAGATCACGATGAATTTTGTGATTCTGCATCTGGAGGAGCTGCCAGGATGCCCTGATCTGCCCCTGTGGCAGCAGCGGGAGGAAGGTGCAGAGGAGACAGCCTCAGGCATGGATCCGCAGTTACTGCTGGCTACAAAATCCTTCAGTTTGCAGTACCTCGGGAAAATTCCCCCACTGCCTGAGTGCACGTATGGCCAGCGCATCTCAAAGGATGGATAAAGTAAACCTTCTTTGATGGACAGCTTTATTCAAGCTTCTTTATCAAAGAATAAAGATATAGCATAAATACTCAAGAAAGTATTATCAAGGTAACGAGCTGAAAATAAACTTGCTTTAATGAGATGCATGTGGTTGGTTGATTATGTTCGGTCATCATCTTCTAACCTTGATCTGAATTTCTCTTCACATCTCAAGTTCCTACTAAATAAAATCATATTTACCTTCCTGCAGTCTCCACTGCTGTCAACTTTCCACATTGCTTTGTAATTTACTTTAATTGTCCTGTGGGTGAATCACCCTTCATGCTCGTGTCTTCTGCCAAAAATGATTTTTGGGTCCTGGTGCACTTTATTGAACTGTGTTCTTCCAGGGAGTGACTGATGACCCTAGTAAAACTCAGAAGCGGTTTACAACCAGTAGGAAGATTTCTGTGACAGAGAAATAACTTTAAGCTCCGCAACAGCTTTGGAGGGATCTAGCGAATACAGTTTAAGAACCAAACAACTTGGGAAAAAGCACGTAACACAAATATTGGGTGTCTTCAGCCACTTGTACTCACAGTGTATTTCTGGGACTGATGCCAGCTAAGGGTGGTATATACACCTACCACAGCTGAGAGTGGAGTGCCAAGTGACTCCAGCTGGGGCTGGCTCAAGAGCTATAGCTCCTGCCAAATACCCCGTGAATACAAGGCTGGCTTGGATCAGTCCAAACACCACTAGAAGACTCTGTCTAGGACTGACACAACTGGAGAAAACCGTTGGAGTGACACAAGTGACGGTGCTTTTCTGGCTTTACCTTTCACTGTAAAAGTCTTCTCTTCCGATGACCGTTTCAGTGGACTATTCTCACAGGCAAAGAGAGGCCCAGAGGCACAGGTCCTGTTTGGGATTTGCTCAGGACCATGTGTAATTCCCACAGCAAGACTGCCTGGGCCAGAACGACCCATGCTGGCTGTGAAATCCATGTCCATCAACTGATTCACAACTGGTTGTTCGGTGGTGGCAAGCTGTGTGAAGATCACTGCTCCCAATGGGCCTGTATTAACGCAGTGCAGTCTGTCCTCTGAAGAACCTCCAGCCTGGGATGGGCAGAGCAATGAAGGGTTTTAACTGAGCAGTGTGTCTTACTCCTTCTGATGGGGAGAGATGCTAAAGCACAGTGCAAACTTTTAGATGTGGGGATGTGGCCATACTGGCTGCAGGACTTATGGGAAAAACTCACTCCTAGACCTGCTGTGAGCAGCGGGCGGCACAGGACAGTAGGTTTTCTCTGTAAGATTTAAATTCTTGGATACTGCAGAAAACTGCAGTCAACCTACAGAGCTCAGGATCTGGGATTCAGCCCCCTTCTCTATTGAATCTACAGCAGTGCTCAAACTCTTGCTGGAAGATTCCCATTATTGTGAAATAGCATTGAGACAATGAAGGGCATGAAAAGTCCAGAGGTCTTTGAATATAAACAGGAGAAATACCCTCACACATGAGGTACCACAGGACAGCTCTTATTTTTCCCTTTTTTCTAAAGCTAAGTTCCTTTTAGGGTATTATTTTGCATGAGTGAGGTAAGAATGAAATTTCTACAAATTTTACCCATTGCCTCTGCCACTGGTAATTTAACATGACACTCTTTGTAGTTAAAAATAACTCAGCTAACATGTGGTAAAAAGCCCAGTCCACAGCTCATGTGCGTTGATGAAAGTAGGCTGATACCCACACACCGGGGAGCTCGCCCAACAGCGGGCATCGCTATCCTCCAGCTTTCACACCAGCAGACAAACAGTTAACAGTTACCTCAGAGGCACCTGGAAAAGGAGCTGCATTTGAAAGTCTCCTTCAAACAATAGTCAATTATTTCATGCTATTGTGCTTTAAACTCTAAAAAGACTCTGCTTTTTTAAATGTCAAAATATAAAGCATAATCAGATAGTCTCCATATAGAGGAGCAGGTTATAAATAGCTGTGCCAAAGTGTTGACTCATAAGGCTTTTAACTGGCTTTTATTTACAGTCAGAAGATAATCTATAGAATAGACATCATTGTGACATGACTTTCTACAGCATCGTAACCAGCAAAATCATTTCAACGATCATGTGCTTGGATCTCTATCAGCACAGGATGATCTTGTCCCTGAATCACGAGCTTACAGAAAAAAAAGAGAAACAACAGGGTAAAGCTTTTTGGAAGCATTGGCATATCAGTAAGGTGCACTTATTATGATATACAATTCACAGTGTTCTACAATGAACAAGCTCTCTTACTGTTTATCTCACTTAGAGCCTCCCTACAATAATTGTTTCTTGGTAAATTACATCTTCATGATCTTTATTATATCGGTTATCTTATAATGGATTTTCCCCTCTTGCCCACTTAGCTGTTTCAGGCCATCCTCCTTTAGGTGGGTTGCATACAGTGTCATATAAAAGAACTCTGCAAAGCTTTTTTTGTAACTGTGAAAATCATCATATTGCACCTCATCCTGCAGCTGATCAGCTGTGGAACTGGTTCCGTCTCAACCAATGGCTCATTCCACAACCAAAATTTTCTTTTTCTTTTCCAGTACTGTTTTGTGTCTATGTTTTAGGCACTGCATCCGCTTTTTGAGTCCTGCCCTAGAGGAGAATGGCTTTCCATCCATGGAGGAGCAGAGAAGCAGTACTCTCTTCTGTTTTGCTGCTTCCTCTTCTGTTGCTTTCCTTACTAAGTAAAAAAAAACTTTCAAAAGATGATGCTAGGGACTGAAATCCATAAAACTGTGAGTCAACAGAAAGATATGTTAATGGCACGCTGTAGTATCTCTCCTCCCTCCCCCCATTAACCTTCCCCTCCTCCTAAGGCAATACATTACCTGTTCTTTATTTTTTTGCTTCAGCAAACGATAATCACCTTCTTATCCAGCATCCCCCATGCTGTTCCTGAGGTTCAAGCTTCCCAGCCACTCTCAGTTGTCTTAAATGATTTACATATCTAATTAAATCCAGAGTAGCTAGGATTTAGCTCTGAAGCTTGCTGCTTCTGTTTTATATCCAAAGAAGGACTTGTGTGCCTGAAAGCTTATCTACTTCTTTCAAATACAGAAGTTGTTCTCATAAAAGATTATCCCCCAACCTTGTCATGTTATCTGTTTACAGTGGTAACAGGATGTGGAGGACAGAGATGGGAGCCAGAAGGAAGGTTCAGAGAAAGGAAAATGTGAATGAGGTCTCTGAGGGGATGGAGTCCTACAGTGGCAATGTTTTTACTCACACTTTGCTTGATTATCTGGTTAGAATTAGCACTGATAAAATTACTCATCTAGTCTGTGTGGGATCATAAAATGTCAAAAGTGAAGAATAATACACAAGTATCTCAGTCCAGGATTTTGCTCTTCACAGGTTTTTATCTGATGTTAGCAAAGCTTTAATAAGTTCCAAGTTTATGAACTCTTCCCAGCAGAAAAATGGATATTTTTATAATACTGATATCAGAATTCCTTCTGTAAGTGACTCAACTCCCCTGTCTGAAGTTTCAGTGAGATAAAGAAAATGGTCCTTTGTAAATGGCTACTTGGCATACTTAAAGGACTTCTGTTTTCTTTTCCATTTGGTAAGAAAATGTCCATAGTAGAATAAGATAAACTTTTGAAGATGAAGATTATTTATGAATAGGTACAAAACAATGATAGTGGACTGAGATCCTTCAAACTAAAAAAAAAAATAAACAAGTTCATTTTTCAGCCAACACGTTCATTGATAAAAATTGTACAATTTCCCTTTAAAAGGCTGAACATCTGTACTAGCCATTCACTTTATTTTGGGTGTGCGGCAACAAGAGGAATCACACATTTGCTGCATGAAATGTTGAACTGGATGACCCATAGACAATTTTACCTTTAAAAAAATGTAAAAATGAAACCACAAAAAAACCCCACAGCCTTAAAAAGCTCGTTCTGACAAGTCAGCTACAAAAACAGCTACCTGAAAATCACTATTTTTGTATTTTTAAAATCACTGCATGGGGCTACAGTCTCTTGACAGGGAAGAAAAGGGGTGGAAGGTACATGAAAGCTTAATGACATAATCAGCAAGTCTTTGTCCATTAAAAATACAAACTTTCAGGTCCAGTAAAGTTAAAACAGCATCAGAGAGTGAGCACAGGCAAGGAGGCAGCATGGCAGCAAAAATGCTTGCAAACTTGCAAATAAAACCATCTCCAGTTAAGAACAGAGGAACTGTGCATTTTAAGGAAGGACTTTCAGAGGATGGATGCATCAGAGACAGAGTGATTGTTCCTCTCCTTAAAGGCAAAACTGATATCAGCAAACAAATAGTAAGTTGTTTCTAGAAACAGAGTGAATCAGCTCGGTGCTGGTGGTTCTATTAAGCCTCCACCCCTGCTCAGCACTTCGTATTTAGCAGGAACTCGGTGATGGCTAAGCAAAGCACAACAGGTAATTAAGTTGCTCTTTCCTCTGCCAGTAAAGAAAGAGCTCATTGTTCAAGTTTAAAGCTTCCTATTGCCTCTTTCCAGAGGCTGTGATGTCTTCTTAAACATCCTGGCACAGGTAAAATTAAAGCCCTGGAGATTAGAAGAATCTTTAGTTCCGTGCTTATTGTCAGCATTTGATTCACCATGTCCTGGGGCTGGCTAGTCAGCTGTCAAAAGAGGAGGCTCTGGGTGTCTACTCCCCTGCTTCCTTCTTTGGAAACCTCTATTGCCTCTTATATCTTTCCCATAACCACTTCAAAGGTTTTGTTCCTGGGTTTCAAGGTCAGTAGTTGGTTAGGGTTCATATATACTAACACCAATAGTTTTGCCAGTGTGACTTCCCAGAGCTTTGTTTCCTACGGTCTGACGTGCCCCCAACAGCAGGGTCTTGCAGCTCCTTTCCCTCCACCATAATTCCATCCCAGACAGACCCTCCTCATGTCACTCTTTCTCAGTGTCACACAACCCATCCTCCGTCCCCAACAAACTCCTCAGCTCCCCAAAAAAAAGGCAGCTCACACCATGCCCAGGTCTGAGTTTGGTGTGTGCTGGCCAGTTGGCCGGTCAGTACATGGTGATGGTGGCCAGCCAAGGGGCCAACCCCTGCCCTGCCTCCTGCATTGGGTACCACCCAGCATCCCACCCCAGCTCTCCTCCACGTACCAGCCAGACGTGCAGGAACAGAGGATCATGACACTTCTCGCCCTCTGTCAACTGTCACGGCCAGAGAACAGTGACATTTTCATCTGTTTCTTTTCCTTTAGTAATCAGCCTAGAAGTGGGTTCTGATCTGAACAGCCTATAGCGAGAATGTGGTAAAAATCACCTGTGCAGGAGCTGTTCACAATATCGATCAATCGATCAATACTGAGAAATGCTATAAAATAAAAACAAGATAGTTTTACCATAATTGCATAAATTACTTAGTGGTTGACTTTTATTTTGTGACCTGTCTTGGAGCAAGCGAACCATTTGACTCAGACTGTTGGCTCATCAGTCTTCAGATGTCCTGCTAGCTGTCACATATTTGTCACACATGACATACTTGGTTGCTGCAAAAATGTTCAGACTTATGAGATGTTTTTTCCTGGTTATGGATTCTTCACAGATGTGAAAGGCTCCAGCACAAGCAGGGCTTAGACATTGAACTTCCAAGTTTTCAGAAAAGCAAAACTAGGAAACCAGTAACTGTTACTTTACGTTCTGGTAAAAAAATACTTTCATAGAAAAGTAATTATTGTATGCTCATATTTAGATGTAAATGTACTTCTGATGTAATGTCATTTGAAAAATAAAGGTCTACATTACATTGGCAACAATTCACAAGAAAAATCTGTTTTTAAAGGAGTATGTAGAATTTTAAAAAATTTAAGGCTAGTTAATTCAAAGTTCCTTGATTTTTTTAGATGAAAACAGTTTTTAAAACAGCTTTTAAGACTTTTCATATCATTCTAGATATTTTGACATACACTGCATTTTTCTGTTATTCTTATTTTTTTTCTCCTGAGTCTCTAGAGTTCTGCATACGAGCAAGGCAAATTAAACCTTAGCCCAATTGATTAAACAAAAAAAAGTTCTTTGTAATAATATTGTATGCAAAAAAGCCTCCAAAGATATAATTGTAACTTCTGTTGGCAAGCACCACTTGAAGTATCTGAAGCGAAATATGAACATGTTTTCATCCTTGTTAATTATTTTGGAATATGAAAATCAGGAAGAATTGCATGTTATTTTATGCTCATTTCTGTCTTCCTCACATTTTCAAATTAAGCATTTGAAAGCCTTGCTCAGTTTCAAGTTCCCCTCATCTAAGTACTACGTAATCCCAATACGGCTCCCACCTGGAAAAATTCAAAGGGAAAGAAGACTGATGATATCAGACGGTGAGAGCGCGCAATCCTGTGAATGTCTGTTTCATTTCCCGAATGAAATATCAGGCTTCACGAGTAAGTAAATTATTACCAGGTTTTAATCCGTCAAAGCAATGCGAATTTGAAAGCTGCAGTGGGGCGGGATGGTTGCAGGAGCTGGGATCTTGCAGGGGAGGAGGACCCCTTGCTCTGCCCGCAGTGCAGCAGTGGCTCCCCCAGGAGCTGGTAAAGTAATTAGAGCAAGATGAACTCGGGGGCTATCTGGGGGGTCCTGCCCCGAGGTGTCCGGTGGAGGCAGAGGACAAGGGACGCTTGGTCTGTGTAGACTCCATTTCATAATTCACTGCACTCATTTCAGCCCTGCCAGCCCCAGTGTGAGTGGTGGGCCATGAATCCAAGAGCAGACGTAGACCTCTGCTGCCGGCACCCTCCAGCAGAAAACCAAAGAGGCAAAGAAGGGCAACCTCTTGTATCAGCTGTCGCTTGCGCGTGCGATGCTGAAAAGGCAGCGCAATGTACGGAGCATGGGTGCTGCATAACACTTGATGGTCCTGGGATCATTCTTCTGGGTCTGCCTGGACCTGTTGTGTCATATGCAGTGAATTTCTGCCTTTTTCCCATCATTTACCTCATTCACCTCATTCTTCAAACTATAAATTCCTCATTGCGCTTACTGTCTGTCATTGGGTATCTGTGCAGGGCCTAAGACTACCCACCCTGAATATCCTCCTGTCCCATCTCGGCCACCACTGCCTTGATTTGCAGGTACCAGCAGCACGGGGCAGTCACTCTATAGCTCTGCTGCCTTTATTTCTTCTCCCATCACACCACAGAGATTATATATTTGTGATCTACTGAGGCAGCAAAGGATTTATATATGAGAAAAAGTTTAATAGGTGGAAAACCACACAAACACAAAGCACACAGAAAACAAACTGCACAAATACAAATTAATTTGGGGTCTCAGGACACTATCTTGATACAAACGATGTCATAAAGTGCTTCTGCAACCTTTTCTGAGGCAGCTCCTTCAACCGCCTGTGCTGTGTACAATCAGTTATTAACATTTGGTGAAAGTCTGTAGGGAAATGTAAAATTAAAATTACTCTGGCTGGTAGGCACTGATGAGAAAGCACGTTTTTGAATTTCAAATAAAGCTTGTTAGGATTACAGAAGACTCTTATAAGCAAGTCCCATATTAGAGGGCATCTTCCAGGAAACTAATTAACATTCCACCTCCTGTATCTCCACCACTGGAGAATTCGGCTGCTGACAACATTTGACATCTCCTTACTTCCTCCATTTCCCCCTTGCACATCCAGCTCCCAAACATGAGTGCTGTTTTCTCAACTCCAACCCTTTTATTAGTGATAATAACAATGCTTCGGCGACAGCAATTACAAAGCAGCCTCTTGAGAGACTTGGCAGTCGTCTCCCCTCACGCTAAATATGTCAGGATCTGTGTCACCTACAATTTGACCAAAAAAGTAGTTTAAAAACTTCCCCACAGTGGTATATAGTTCCATCTCTATCAGTTAGCAGACGTCAGGACAGTGATGGGGAGGCTGCAGGCAGGCTCGGCAGGGCAGCCACACATGAAATCTGGTACGGGCTGGAGTCGGCATCGGACGGGGGCTCTGATGGTGCCTCCTGGCAGGATAACAATGGTGCCTGTGTGCTGGGGGGAAAAAGGTAGAGACATTTCCCATAGGTACTTTCCATATAGCACATTTCTCAGGATGGTGTCACAGACTGGACTTAGAATATTTTTCTGGCCACTATGCTTATAAAACTAAAAAAAATGCACGAACTTAGTAATGAAAAGTATGGAGTAAGCAGTACCTTAGTTTTAAAGACTCAACCACTAATCTCAAAGCTGCTTATGTTAAACAATGGAGAGGGGCAAAGATCACGCATCATATTATTTTCAAACAGGTGCTTTAGTAGACCATACTTTTTTCAGGTCAATGAACAGTTCTGAACGTAATGCAAGGCCTGGTGGTGAATAACAATTTACTGGTGTCGGGAAGATCTTTCCAAATCAGCCAAATGAGTGCTGAAAAATACAATTTTAGTTAGCTGAATAAAATTTTACATACCAGTTACGTTTTTCCTGTGTTAGATTCTTAAAAAGAGCTCTGGAAATACTGTCTCGAAAATTTATTTCAGGAAGAAGAAGGATTTAGTTCTCAAATCCTAGGCTTTATTACAGATTTATGGGGATACTTGACCAAGACACAGTTATTATTTTGAAAGTAAAATTCATCTTCTCCAGTAGTTACCCTTCTCGTACTAGCAGGATCTTTCCTTGTCCTTCGCTCCTTTCCCTACACACACCACCAATCATTTTAATTAAGTTGCCAAGGTTTTTCTTCTTCCTTTCTCTAAACTCTGCTATGGGAGTGAGCTCACTCAGGATCAGATTAAGCACCAAAATATGTTTTAGTAAACAGAATGTATTCTTGACCTTCAGCTCCCCGTCCACTGTTACAAACAAATTCTTCATTCCCTTACAGCAGCCTCCGAGGAAGAAGCCTCTCTATAAAAGACTTTCAACTCATGCAGACTCGAAGGGATAAACTGTCAAAACAATGCACTGAACAGGGTGCATCCCATAATACTCATGTCTATTCACACCACAGCAAGGTTTATGTCCTGCACGCTGCTCGAATGCCAATTCTAAATTTTGTTTTCTCTTTCAAAAAGTATAACTTAGGTATTTTAACTCATTACCTGATAACATTTTAGGTACCCAGAAAATGCAATGGTAGAGGCACCCATGAGTTTGAATAAGAGGTTCAGAAACATGTGGGACCTCCTTAATCATCCTCAGCAGATCAAACTTCTTCCACCGAACTCTGTCTCCTTTGCATCTCAAAGGCCCTACCTGCTTGGCCCATGTTTAGCAGCAAGAGTTTCCTGTTGTTCCTTTGTCTCCTCCACAAAGCTCTGCACTGGCTTTTATGTGCTATCTATCACAACCAGGACAACTGACCCGGAGCACTTAACATTTTTGTGAGCTAGAGTAGCTGCATTTTGCCCTAATTTTGTGTGTATCAGTGGGTTCCCTAGAAGAAAGAAGGGCAGGTTAGCCTTTGCTTGTTAAACTTCTGAAAACTCAACAGAACCAGCTATATTTTTCACTCATCAGAGAAACTGGCAACTTAGAGTAATCTGTTCTGGACATACACGGTCTGAAGTACCTTAGCATTACCCTCACTGCAGCTTTCCCTCAAATACACATCACGGTTATCCCTGTAACAGCAAATTAGGTGGTCCCAGGTTTTGCAGCTCATTTGCCTGCGCTGTTTGAGCAGTCCTTGGCATGTAGGTCCAGGTCTACTCCTGAATCCACTTGGGGTATGGTTTGGCAGCTGGGCTGCCCCACAGCAGGCTGCACGTGGTCCCTGTGGTTGAGAGGATGGGCAAGTTCAATGCCATGTGCGTAGGCTGCCTGAACTGGTCAGCCCCAACGCTGGGCAACTTCAGCACATTTAAATTGTATAGATGAAGGCTGTGGGTTCAAATCTCTTCTCTCTGGCTTTATACCTGTATAATTTGACAGACGAGATTATGTTATGACTCAGAGAAAGTTCAGATCCTTCCAGTTCTCTGGAGCAATGCCAGTGTCTCTCTTCCAGGTACAAGTTAGACCTGGTGGTCTGGAAGTTGCACGCCAAAAATGTGTTAGCCTCAGCCTCCAAAATATTCTGTGGCTGTTCTACTTTGCCTCATAGATTAGTCAACTCCCAGCATCGATGGCTATAAAAACAGCTTCATAGTATCACTCTTTGTTGAACCAAATTAATTGCTAACACAGATTGTGATTTTGGCATTAAACTTGAATGAATCCGTTATCAATTCATGCAAAGGTAATTGAGAAGAGGGAAGACTCTTCCTTTCATCTTTCTTACAGCTCAGTGCATTGAGGAATGCACAAGGCAAAGCAGAGAAGCCATCGAAGAAAAGGATGCTTCTTGTCATAAGTCAGGAGGGAGCTAAGCCTCAGGCTTGCAAAACCTCCAGCCAAAAGGAAACGTGCCGATGAAGCAGTAGCCACCACAGGACAGCGGCGGCCCCGGCTCCCTCTGGTTACCAGTGCTACCCAGCTGTGCCGGCTGCTTTGCCACACCGAGCACGGGACCTGGGAACGCTGGTTGTGCTCACACAGGTCCGTGAGACCCTCTGAAACATAACTAGACCAGCAGGTCCCCTGTGCCAGCGCTGCAGACCCCTGTGCCCCGGTAACACCCCTGTGGCAGCACTGCCTCTCTCGCCACACTCCAGCATCTGTCACCGAGGTTGGTAAATCTGTTTCCTGCCATGTCACTCTCCCTTCACAGCTCTTCAAAGACATTTTTTTAATCCTGAAGCTTTTATTTATTTATACAAAAGAAAGATGATCTCACTGAGCTGTAGAGTTCCTGGGGGCGTGTAATGACATCCTGATGACTGCAACCTGTGAAAGTGCCTATACTTGTTTAATTTTAACCACATGAACTGCCCTGCTGAAGTCAATGAGACTACGCTCTGGGCATATTTAAGTGCATCTGTTATTTCAGGGATAGCTACTATATGTGGAACATGCGCACTCATTTAGCCAACAGAACTATTTTATTTTTTTTGTGCGGTAGAGCAAAGTAGCCGGTGTGAC
Source organism: Ibidorhyncha struthersii (assembly GCA_013398815.1). Taxonomy (NCBI): domain Eukaryota; kingdom Metazoa; phylum Chordata; class Aves; order Charadriiformes; family Charadriidae; genus Ibidorhyncha; species Ibidorhyncha struthersii. Next base: position 127,135 of record VZSZ01011271.1, on the reverse strand, counting down.
CATGTGCAAATAAAAATACTTTTTGCTGTGTGTATTTTCAGTTGATCTTCAAGCTTGTTCAATATAGCACCAAAGCCCAAAATGGGTGGCAGCAAGTTATGCCACGCTAGGGAAAGTACCAGACAACAACTGTGGTCTTTCTACCATGATTCGTTTTGGAGTCACCATCACCCAGAGAGGTGGACCTGGGGATATTTTCCATTCTCAGATGAGTGCAGAGATTATAATTGTTCCTATAGCCTCTAAAAAAAAATCCCATACAATTTAGAATAGGTTAATTCAATTCAGTGGCTACAAATTGACTAATAATAGGAACCCTGGGCTGTGAGCACCTTCCAAATATTCTAAAGGAAATACCTTTTTCTCCCTGTGTAACAGTATCATATCCAGAAGAGTGAAGAAGCGCTACTGGTGACAAGTGCAGGACAGCAGTGCAAAGAGACTGGCTCCTCAACCTCCATGCCATTGCATATTGGCACAACTGGGTACTCTATGAAAGGTCTGAGAAACACCGGAGCAAGCTGCAGTGGTACTTTTTGTTGTCATACACCTTTTCCCAGACCTACTCTATGTCGTGTAAATATAGTTTGAGTTATGCAGGCTACCTTTTCATCTAAACAGAGTAGAAATTGAGTATTGTAGGCATTTTTTTTTAATTGCAATAGTAAAATGACTGTATCTGCAAGATACTCTTATTGCTCCATTTACCATCCACAAAATGATTCCCAGTTTTATATAATCATTCAACTTTTATGACCCTACTGTCATTGTAGAAGTAACACTGATATTTTCTATTATGCACTATTTCTAGCTATATGCAATAAACAGCAGTTAGGTGGTCCTTTTCCTGTGTTCCTCCTTTCCTATGAATTGTTTTTAAACTTCTACAGCAAACCCCCCTGTCAGGTACTCAGGCACATCCCAGAAGACAGTGGCAGGTTAGTTAAGGACACTACAGACTCGGAAGTGTTAGCAGTACACAACAGCCAGTAAACACAGACGTCACTTTTGCTGGAGGAATTTCATGCTCTACTAGCACACATTTCATTAGAGCCCAAGGCTAAGAGAACACGTCTTAAGTGCCAGATTATGGCAGAATTCTACGTTCATGTCAAGCCACTGCCATCCTGCGCTCCACTGCGCGAAGACTTTGCCTTCTGCAATCTTTATGTCCATTATGTCCGTTCTTTGAGATTTTCCCTAAAACCTGTCTTTGATAAGTTATCACATACATTTCTCATCTTTACTTGCAATGGGATTTTCCCCTCTTTTATTTTATTTTAATTTTGCCCAGGAGAATTTCTGAAAGTTTCATTAAAAAAAAAATAAATTCTCCAGGTAGTCTGGCGAAAGCCGCGTGGTGAGGGCAGGATGAGTCAGTTAAGGAGAAGCACAACGCGAGCAACCTATAACTTAATGAAAACAAGTGTGCTTATACCAGAGGGAGACAGACCTATGGCAGTATCCCTGCCAGGTTCCTGAGTGTGCTCTCTAAGCATCCAGTACCGGCCCCTACCAGCAGTAGGATACTGGGCAACTTGGATCTTTGGTCTGATCAAGTATTGTCCTTCATATGGTTTTATTACCCCCATTTTCAACTGCTTCTTGTCCTACAACCCATCCTTTTCCTCTGTTCATTAAGTTAAGCCTTCTGCTTTCACACAGCAGATCACTTATGTGTAACTTATACCACCATTATATATGTCACCTATGAATTTGGCTAAGAAAACAGCCTGGTTTTCATCCTACTTAATTACGGGCTATATTATACATCAATTTTTCAGTATCTTCTAGGAGAAACAAGAACATCTTCTTAACTATCTGACATAATTATATGATTTGTACATGTCCGCACCCTATTTAAAGGTGCGTATTGCCCCTGTATGTAAAAAAACATAAATGGAGTCTCGGTGGTCATGTCTTCTAGTTAGACTTCAGCTAAAGAAAAGTGAGCAATTAACTATCCAAAGAATTTCATTAATAGCCCTGGTCAAATAAATCAGGGTTAGCACACTGACAGCTCCTGGCATTCTTCTTTGCTTTCTTGTAGTGTATACTCACTCAGAATATCTTTAAAGATATTAATTACCTGTGCCTTTTACCATCTAAAGATCCTCCGTTTGCTGCAGGATTTTCTCAGCTAGCAGACCTAAATTCAAGGAATAATAGAGAGTTGAAAATGGAATGGTATGGGGAAAAAAAGCACTCTATGCTGACAGTGCTTCAGGACCACGAGCACATCATTATGAAACCCAGTGAAACAAATAGCCAAACATAAATAGCCATGTTTGGGGTTTAGTGGGTTGGGTTTTTTGTTACCAGCTACAATTTTTCAGGTTGAACAAAATATATAGAGAGAAATCGTGAAGACAGAAGCATAAATATTAGCTCAAGGAAGCAAGATGTAATGCATTTTACGTAATATACGAGGTATTGTAGTCTGTATGATATGAATTTCTGAAAGAGTTTTGGCGGTATGAGGAATCCAGGACCACACTAGCCTGGAGAGAAGAGGCTGAGCTTAAGGCCAAATGTAAAATAATCATCAGCTGTACATGCACTCAGTGTAATCAGGCAGCTATAATCTATCCTTGCATTAAAGGGCTGAGCCCTATTAGATATATGAGCAAACCAAAAAGGACAAAACATTGCCCGGTGCATGAGCAGTCCTGCTGCATCCCAGGTGGTTCCTCCTCTTGAACTCAACTCACGAAACTGAGTTAAGCAGGTGGAAAAAAGCCCTTTCAGCAAAGAGACAGAAATTTAAGCCTTAATGGTGGAGACATAACAGACAGAAGAGAGAGCCCCATGCTCGCTGCCAGGGCAACATTATCTAAAAATATGTATAACCAGAATAAACGCCAAGATTCTGATTCTTCTAAGCCTGCCACAAGCCAAGGCACAGGAGCACAAACTGCTCTGTTAGATCCGCTGTCAGGGCCTCATGAAGAAAAAGAAGAAATATCTCAAGTCCTTTTTCACATCCACAAAACAGCTGGCTGTGGATGTTGGTTATAAAGAAAGGCTATGCAGGAGCAGCCCTCAACCCCCTTCATTTTTGTGACACAGACGCTGAATAAGGTCTCTTGTTGGTGTTCCTAGGAAAAGAGTGTGAACCTTTTAAATTCCCAAACGCAGGTTTTGGGTTTTTTTTAATGCGAGAAGTTCTGTATCTTGCTGACATCTAAGCAGAGCAACAGGGTATCTTCCAGAAACACAAAGCCTGGAGACCTTCTCTTAGGACCTCTCTTTATGAGGAGGTGGTCCAGAAGGACAAGTTGTGCTGATTCTCAAGTGGACAATTTGTTCAAAAAGTCTTATTTCTCATGTAGCTTAGCAAATTTTGGAAATGAATGAAGTTAATATGCACAAAGCTCACGGGGTATGTCAGCAGAGGCCAGCACTTTAGCTCATGCTCAGTGCTGCAATAATGTGCTTCCATGACTTCCCGAGTAGAGCTAGTCCATGTCTGCCCAAACCAAGCACGGTCACAGAGAGCAAGGTGCCACTGACCCCAATAGTTCAGGTGTGCCCAGGATAGTGAATCACAGACTCCTAGAACTGTTTAGGTTGGAAAAGACCTTTAAGATCATCAAGTCCAACCATTAACCTAGCACTGCTAAGTCCACCGCTAAACCGTGTCCCTCAGCACTTCATCTACACATAGAATAAAATACCTCCAGGGGTGGTGACTCAATGACTATGGAATCATAGAATAGAATCATAAAATCATTTGTGTTGGAAAAGACCTTTAAGATCATCAAGTCCAACCGTATTTGAACAAGACTGTCCAAAGGAGAGATCCTTATTGCACTATTTGCACTGCAAATTCACACCTTGGTTTTCTATAAAACACCTTTCCTATGCAGACATACCCTTACATGGAGCGAGAAACACTCGAGACGTCTTCCAAGCTGGTCAGCCATGGCTGAAAACACAAGGCGGAGAAGGGTATAGGCAGTAGATTTGAAAGCCCTCAGCTAAACTGTACTATTATTATTATTATTTTAATACTGACATGGTCCCCAGGTTGCAAGACTGCATAAGAACTGAAAATTGCCAGTTCTTCCGTTTTAAACTCAGGATAATCCAGGACAAAAAAAAAATAAAAATAATAAACTCAACAATCGTAACACTGTTGTTATGGTTATTCACTGAAACTTCTTATCTTCCCTGAACTTTTTTTTTTAGAAGTTCAGGTCAGGAGTGGGCTAATGGTGCCTGTGCCACACCCTGGGTGAACTTGGCAGCAGTATCAGTCAAGGACACATCACAAAATTGCCAAAAGTCCTGACCAAAGGGCGAAGTGTAGTTATACGACAGGAGCGGTGGCATGGGAGCAGGGTGTGACTCGAGAGCCTTCCCGGCACAACACCAGGGCTACACCCAGCGTCATCTTCCACAGACTTCTCCACGCATCCTCCTAAAGCAGGCATATTCCCAGAAAAAGCTACACATATTTGCATAGAAGCCCATCATCTGGGCAGTCCTGATGCAGTAAAAGAGGTATTACAAGGCACAGTTCCTCTTGTAATAAAAAAGGTGCCACCAGGAAGTGACAGGGGAGCAGAGGGAAACGACACAGGAGGACTAGTTCAAACGCAGAAGTCCACAGTGTTGATGTTACACTGGGACCAAGTTCCCTAAGCACAGGCATCTGGTGCCATTTGAGTCACAACAGGATGTATTAAGTGGCCTCATGGAGCTGTCAAATGTAGCACATATCCTGTAGGCCACCAATGTCCTTCCAGATCAGCAGCTGGAGATCCCACGGGTTAACGCCGAAGCATCTCAAATGGTGCAGAAGGCCTACATCTAAGCAGCTAAACTCAGGTGGACTTTAGGGTGACCTACATGATTCTCTAGTGATTGTGTTGACTAGACCTCCATTAACCATGGATGCAGTTTAGACTCGTTGCACCTACATGGGGACAATTACCATTTTGTCTTACAATGAACCCCACCGGTATCGTTAGGTGAGACGAATCCAGCCGTGGAGTCAGTCTATATGGATGCATAATGGATTATTTAAAATGTATTAATCCTAGGATCTTGGACTCTCCTGGTCTGAAGGCTCACTGCACCACAGTGGAGATGTGGACAAAGAATAACAGACGCTTTTTCCCCTCAGCTTACGTGCTAAGTTTGAAAGATTTAAGATCAAACACACAGCCCCTGTTCAGAAAGAGCCAGTTTACAGATCCACCTTGACAACATAATATACCTTAAGTGGGCTTTGCACAAGCCCATCAGATATCATTTCTGCTGGTTGCGTTCCAGCAGAGCGCTGCATGGATAAATAGCTCAAAGGGAGCATTGTTCAAAAGGAGTGTTCAGCACCTTCTACTAACCTCAGCTACTTTGATACAGTTAAGTGATAAAATGATTAAAGCCAACTGCAATATTTTAAGATTAAAAAAAATTTAAGTGACAACAGCTTTCCCTCATTTACCCTTACTCCTTTCCAACCCGCACGCTTGGGAGAACTCGTACTTGACAAAAACGCTTTGTTTCTGCTGGCTCGTGAGAAAGCTGGGATCGGGCCCTAATTAAGGTGGACTTGTCAGGGAGCCTGTGTATGTGTCCTCAGTGACCAAATGGCCACAACCTCTTCTACAAACAGTGGTACTAAAGGCCAAAGATGACCGACTTAGCTTTCCTCTGCTTGCAAGGAAAATAAAACTTCAGTGCCTTCTTACAATGCAGTTAAAATTTCCCGTACCTTGTTTTTAAACGAGATCTGTTCCCAGGAATGAATGATCTACTTGAAAGACCCTCCCCCTTCAGCACAGGGTGTGCATAAACACATGTGTCCACAGCCACGTGTTTGGAGAAGGGGGCCCAGCTCTGTCAGGCAGCCTGAAATTAGAGGCCGGAGCTCAGTTTCTTGGTACCATCTTGGGGAAAGTCAGACAAGAATCTGCTGCTTGGGGGGGGACACATGGGTAAGGTCAGGAGATGGAGCAGCACAAGGGGAGCACATCCACCCACCTGCCACTCAGACCGGACCCGCTCCCATCGACTGCCCGTTAGTAGCTGGGATGTATGGTGCTGTGGTCTGATTTTCTCAAAAAGGATCCAGTTCAGGAAATCTGAAATCACTCTAAAATGCAAATCAAAGTGCAGAAAAAGGAGATGATGGAGAAGATTGGGTTGAAAAAACCCACCTATGAACTGAATTAAAATTGATGTAGACACACCAGTGGATTATCCCTGTAACGGAGCTCTGTGAGGGCCCTTCTTGCCCTTAGCCATCAGATATGGCTCTTTTCAGACTCCATGTTACTCTTTAAAAATGAAAAAGCCATTTTCACAGGGATCTTTATATGGATCGGCGTGTATTTTTCAATACAGATGCTATCTGTTCTTGGAGGGTTTTAAGCACTGTGACCGGGACACAACTGGTTGTTTTTGTTCTGAGAAAGAGAAAAAGACGATTTCTGCTGCAGCCTGAGACTCTCCCTGCGGAGCTGGATCCAGGTCGAGGACTCCAAGCGTCCCGGGCGGGTGGCATGGAGCACAAGCCGGTCCGTGACATGGCAGCGATAGCGTCCAGCTGCTCTCTGTGGGGGAGCCGGGGAGCATCTGCTCTCCTCCTGGAACAGCCGAGAGACACGGAAAGGGGAGAGCGAGCCAGGGCCCCAGCTGGGGAGCCATAAGCACAGAGGGAAAAGCAAATGCCTCTCATCAGGCCCCAATTAGCACAAGCATGATGGGGGAGGCCGCTTCCCCTGCAAGGCTCTGAAGGCTCGGCCAAAGGCAGCGGCCAGGGAGCAACCATGGGAAGACAGGGAGAGCGATAACGGAGTGGGAGAGCTGAGAGGGAGAAGGGAGGGGGAAAGATGGACAGCGGGGATTATGCGCTTTGACTGAGATAAAACAAAATACCAACCACGTGTGTCAGTAAATGCATTTCAGCCTTCCCCAGTGCAAAGCTTTAGTCCAATGACTTTGCCGATAATCTAATACTCCTTACCTGAAGCCACACGGGGATGAACAGCTGTGTCTTGCCGGCACAGACAGCAAAACCTTGCTGCTGTTGTTCTCGCCAGCACGGCCCCCATTTCCACAGGGATTGCCATCGTTTCTCACGCTGAGCCTCCAAGAACTCGGTGCTGTGTGTGCGCACGGTGGTCACGGGCCAGGCTGCGCACCCGAGCAGTGTGCACCGGCGCTGCCCTTTAGACCCTCAGCACCAGGCAGAACAGAAATATTTCATGTAAAGGGGCAGTCCGGTTTCAAATGGAAGGAAAATTCATATTTATGCGGAAGAAAATGCATTCTTCACTGCAGAGGTCAGTGCCGGCTGAGGAGGGTGGTAAGCCCCCTTCGGAAGGTGAGGGGGGGCTGTGGACACAGCCTTTGCATGGTGCCCCCCCCCCCAGGGGGTGAGTTTCAGTAACGTTGTATTAATACACACCAACTGGAAATGCGAGACCCGTGCTAGGTAACAGCTCTGCTAGCAGAAGGATTTGCAAGTGTCACCACTTCAAATTATGTGCGAAATTATTTAAGCGTCCATTAAAAAAATTGCTTATTATCTGTCTTTTTTTTTTGTCCGAGAAAGGGAAGATTTTGTGCCTATTTTTTTTCCGCAGTCCATGCAGCAGTATGGAATTGAAAGTCGATTTTGCCAGCTGACATTCTTGCCCATCACCCCTCTTCAGTCTCCAAAACCCTTTAAAACTTAATAGGGCAACTTGGTGACCAGTGTACAATCTCAGCCTTTTCAAAGAATAGTATAGAAGCGTAAAAGGCCGGGTGCTGTCATTAGAGCTGAGAGATGCAACCTAACTCTTTGATATGTCATAGCCATTTATGTATTCAGTGTTAGAAATCCTTAGCTAATATTAAAAAAAAATACTAATCTCTCAAAGAAGACAATAGTAATCCAATGTGTACATACTTTGTCTACAGTACTTTTAGGCTTCTTAAAACGTTAAATAAAGATTAAAGTATACTTCAATAATTCATTTAGTTTTAATTATTTTAAAATATACTAATTATAATCAGTTAAGTAATAAGTTAATTTCTTTACAGTATTCATCTCCTTCCAAAAGCCTTTGTAAAGGTTCAGTGAGCACTGACGTCTTTAGCTAGCTTGACAGGATGCAAGTTATTTTTATTTCTTGAGCGATTGTATCTCTGAGCAAACAAACTTGCCTGGTGCTGTGTGTCCCTATCTCTGACTGAAGCCACTGGGGACTGGAGCTGTTTATAACTTAACAGCATTCAATGATGCATCACACAGAAAGTCTTCATTTTTGCATGAAAACGTATGAGGAGGACACACTGTGATTTTTCACCATCTCTTCACCCCTGCCATGCTCATATAATTTAAGTTGGCTGAAGCAGCATGCTCAAGAAGGAAGGAAAGAAAGAAAAGCCGGGAACGTTGTGGTCTGGCAGATGACTTCGGTGTTCTCAACAAGTCTGTGCAAGCGTCAAGTGATTCACAAATGGTTCAGCAAATGTTGGCTCTGCAGAAATCAGATCAAGGGCAGTTCCAAGCACCACAAGGAAGCACACGAAGGCAGAGCGGGGACCCTTGGAGGCTGCACACTCCTCAGGGCCCCATTCTTTCCCCCACAGAGCTGCCCCCATTCAGCAAAACATCTGCAATGGCTGGACTTTGCCCTTCCAGCCTCAAATGTGTTTAGCTCAGGAAAAGAGAAAGTGCTCATCCCAGAGCTACCCCATCTCCCCCCCACCATGCATCAGGGCTGACCGTGCAAGGTGCTGAAAGCCCACAGCGCACAGAGACACCAGGAGACTCAAGAGGAGACTCGAATTTTGCACGGCCGGGTGTGTCAGTGCCCATTCGCACACCATCTTCCACTTCTGGGAAAGTGCTTTGGTTCAGGCTGGGTGGGATGCTCACTGCTACAAAATTAGAAGCATCAAATTGGCTCTGTAATTGGGGTCATCGGGACACCCACACACATAGTGCACAAAGGCCCAGATTAGAAAACTTAATAATTATGGGGTTTTGGAAATTTTTTTTTCTTGGTAATCCAGAATGCTAATAATGAAGACTATCTGTTCATTCATTACTTACTACCAGTTTTAAACCAAAGGATCAAGGGTTTCAGCTAACATTTTTTCTACAACATACGGCATGACTTGAGCTTGTGTATTAATTCTTATTTTCTTCACTTCTGTGAGATGTTGGACACAGATCCTGAACAAGTCGCTGGAATAATTAAACATTTTCTTGTGATGTGAAAGGAAAAAAATACAGTTTAATCATTAAAATATTTCAAAAGTGGTTTTGTTAGAGGGGGTCAGGTTTGGGCTTTTTTTGGGGGAGGTAGCAAAAGTGGTAAAGGAGGCCATTTTCTCAGGAGAAATTTAAAGTCATTTTGTAATTACTATCTGCAGTTACTCTTTAACTTTTAATAACAAGAAATGAGTTCTATTAGGCCTTCCTTACAGGTCTCCCTCTAAGTTCAGCTGGTACTAAAATAATAGAGACTTTCTATTCAAAGCCAAACAACAATAAACTGAGGTCATTTTTCTCTCCAGTGAAGGCTGACTTTCAGTCTAATTACTTTAGACTGTAAACAAATAGTGTATCATATTTCTTTGTGTGTTGTTTGATTTTAATATTGTTATAATTTATTTATTTTATGCCAAAAGATGTTCTAGGTAATTTACAGAGCAATCTAGTACATGAACCAGAAGCCTAAAATATATATAGAAAAATTAAACAAATGAATCACGGTAAAAATGGAAATTAAATAGGTGCTCAAGAATATCAAATTATCAGCTGTTTTTTTTTCCTTGTTCTTTTGTTCTGCAAAATCCAATTCATCTTTATATAATCCTTCCTCACAACACTATTTTTATTTCTAGGCCATACTCTGCTCTGGTCTCACAGCTGACCTTGCTTGGAGCAGGAGGTTGGACTAGAGACCTCCTGAGGTTGCTCCCAACCTGAATTTCCCTGTGATCCCATGATCTGTGCTGACTCCCCTTATCCCCCTCTCTGAGCCAAAGCATGCTTTGGGGCTACATCCACACTGTCAAATCCCTCAGGTCCCCGGGCCAACCGCAGTGCCCAGGGCAGAGGGGGCACCGGCAAGTGAAAGCAGACCACCCCTACCCACGCTACACATACAGACTCCCCCACGTCCCTCTGCTCCAGACTCTTGTGCTGCTCCTGAGGCATAATTGCCATTTGTGTGAGCTGGAGAGAGGTCATTTAGTCCAAAATATCTGAAAAGTGAGGGTCGCACTCGGTCCACCCAGGTGAACTACCCGTGCTGGATACCACATCCCCTGCCCAAGGGTATAGGGTGCAGGAGATGGAGGACAGAAGGAGCCAGACCTGGGGCAGCTCTGTCCATGCAGCCCTCTGGAGGGGCTCTGGGTGTGAAATCTCTCTGAGCAGCATCCAGGGGACTTGCCTGTCCCAGAGAAGGGTGGCTGGAGGCCCCCAAAGGCAAGGAGGAAAGGAGTGCTTGTGTTCTCTCCCTGGCCCTTTTTATTTTTCTCTATAAAAGATATCTTAGAAAGTCTTAAACATATAGGTTGGTTTATAGAGAGGATGCCTAAATAAGGCTCCTGTACCAGCTGTACTTGCAAAGACAGAAGATAACAAGAAATAGGTAGAAGACTACTTTCTGACTGGTGAATTCCTGGTTGGACTGAATAGTCATATGGGATAAATGATTAAAATCTCCAACACTTCCAGCTCGTTTCTGCTCATTGAATCTTCTTTCTCGGGGAAGGAAACAGAAGTGGTGTGGGAATTCTTGCAGTCCAGCAGGCAGAAGTAGACCTGTCCCAGTTTAAGCTGGGGTTGAACATCTTGCTAGCACCTGAATTAATGTTTGCAGGGCAGCGGTGGAGCTGTTTGTTGAAGAAATATGGACCATTGATTCCCAGAAAAGCCCTGCAGTACGAATAACTGTGTGATCCTGTCCAGAGCAGCTGCCGCAACACCAGCATGATAAGACCTGACTGAATCTGTAATTTTGTTTAATGTAGCTGTTGCAACATAAACCTAACGAGGCTTGAATACTGGGGCTTATGTTTATTTGTTTTGTATAGCTTTGGAATTGATATAATTATAGAGAACAGCTAAGCCATTTTACTCTCATTATCTGAGATGTTATTTAATCTTCAGAGTCAATCAGATTAGAAGAAATCTGTTATCACTTTCAAGATAAATTCCTGCAAATCAAGACTTTGTAGTCAGGTCATCCCAAGAGTAATGGGAACGCTCTTCTGTTGTTATGCAGAGCTCAGGTGATGTTGGGGTTGGGGTGCATTTAGAAGGACTCTGAAATGCAAAGGGCAGGGCATTCATGAGTTTTGTTGGATATAGCCCGATTTCACAATGTAAACAACTGTGTCAGAGAACCCACTTACAACACAGATGTTCCCAAGCTTAGGTAAAACACAGCTCTGTAGTGTAAGAGAAGCTTATTCATCTCCCTAAACCAAAGCCGAAAATTATCAAATAGACTCAGTCAAACTCAGAATTGGTATATGTATAAAACTGTTGCACGTTATGGTGAATATCTAAAGAAGGTCAAGCAGACAATGAATTAAATTTATGCTGAGAACTCAGAGTTGCATCCCCAGGCTCAGACTTACTTTTTGTCCCTGAGACTAAAAAAGAGGTGATTTGACCACATCTACAGTATTTCATTTTCTTGTTAGACAAATAAGATAGTTGGGAATAGCCAATAGCCTGTGCTAACTCCCAATGTTAGGCAAAGGAAACATAGCTTACGTGTCCCCTCTGTCCAGACATACTGAGAAGACTGCAGGCTCCCTTTTAAGCTCGGAAGATATTTGCCTTTCATGTCTGAACTGAACAAAAGCCTTTTAGAAAGTGGCAGGACAAACCACCACACCTTCAGAGATAAGTGACTGATGACGGTTAAATGTAAAAGTTTGTCCTTGGCAGGGGAACTGTCTTGATAAATTAGATAAAACATCATTTTCCCATCTAAACTCCAAAAGGAGCTCTTGCATCAGAGAACTGAAGAACACCATAAAATACCTAGAAGGAGGGGAAGCAAATAAGCTGCAGTAATATATATAAGCACATTTATCAGTTTTCCTAGATTTGCACAAAAAGCCATCACTCTTTGGAGCCCTTAGATAGCCTGGACTCCAGCAGTCTGCCTCAACTATCACACGTCCATCAAGAACTGAACTGCAGACCTGCATGCTAAGGGATATGGGAAAGACTTTAAGCTCCTCAAAATCATAGAAAGCCACCAGGCATCCCAGCAGCGAGGAGCTCTGGCTCCTCCTGTGGAAAGGTAACGTGCAGACTTCACTCGCCAGTAACTCTGCTAGAGAGACCACGCAGGATCTCTTCCAGGTCTAAATCAATATAGAGGAAGTACAGACAAAACATCGTCTTCAGTCAGCTCTTCATAGATTACATAAGGAAAAAGGCTAAAATTTGCAGCCACTCATAAGAAAGATTGCTAGCTATGTATTCATGCAGAGTATTTCATAAACGTAAGAAATCCTTAGGAAGGAAGCAATCATGATCTCATCCAATTTATTGTTAAAACCTTAGACTAAAGATGATGGGCTTCGTATGTTACACATTACAAGTTCTGGCACTGTGCTCTGCAGGTGCTATCTGCAGTGTTTTGGTGTTTGACTGACAGATGCATTTCTTTAAACATTAGGAGCTGTGTCCATGATAGAGAGTGTTGGACAACTTTATTCAGTTACATTTAAAAGGAGCTCTGTGATGAACAGTGGGTTTTCTTGTTGTGTGCAGCCACCTTCCTTGCAACCAGCCAGACTTTGAGAAGCTGACCAGCTCAAAACACTACTGGAGCTTAACAGCTGAAACTGAAAATGTAGAGCATGTCTGCTGCCATCTCAGAGATCACTACGGTCTTCTGTGGATCTCTCCTACCAGAACACGGACACAGACCCGTGCTCAGCTGTGGTGGGAAACTCTGCAGTGCCAAGACTCCCATGACCATTCTCTCAAGGAAAATATGTCAAAATTTCTGCCTTAATATAACCATTTGGGGCTTAGTGAATCACCAGTTTCTATACAGCATTTAATATACTCTATAGATATATTACATGGATAAATCTATGCATTACATAGGTATATTTTATATATAGAGAGATAAACGTTATCTAGATATATCTGAGACAAATAGGGAACAGGATTTCTAGAAGTCAGTGTCTGAGTGAAGCAACACCTGCATAAGCTGGTAGGACATTCAAATGTCTGAAGACTGAAGTGAAGGTAGTTCAGTTCCTATACATCACTATGATTTTTAAATATGAATATTATCCTGTTTTTTGATTTCTAAATTTGAGTCTATATTATAGAAAATGAGACTGGGAGAGATTATAACAGCCTATACGGTAGAAGAGCTGAAGTTTTTAGATATTATATTGTGATTTGAACCCCTGTCTCCAGAGAACACCTTGACCAGCATTGAAGGTGAGACATTTTCAACCTTCCTTGTTTAAATCCTTCCACTTTGCAAGGGTAACTAAAAATCCACAGGGTATTCCCCCACTTCCAGGGTGCACAGACCCTAGGTTATTGAATTATTGTTGGCACCACAACAGCAAAAACTTTGCACTGGTTGTTTTAGGCATCTGCAGGGCAAGGAGACAGCAGAGAGAATTTTGAGGATCCTGGTGACACATAGGTGCTGGAAGTTCACTAAAACAACAGGGATCTGTACAGCTTTAAACACCTACGTGATTTTTAGCTTTAGATTAGGTGAAAGGGCTTTTCCATGACCCAAGCTAGCTATATATGAGACTAGCCTATAAGTACTTCCTCAGAGGAAAACTGTGTGGATAAATATGCTGATGAGTGAGATGGACTGCAGTATCACTGCCTATAAATTCATAAAGTACTTAAAGAAGCGCCCTGACCCATCCCTGCGTTGGGCGAAGTGACTGTGTATGACCTTGGTTGGTTTGTAAAGGTTTTTGCAACCACCGAGGGATGCAGTTTCACAACCACCAGCTGTGACTGTGGTTCCGGGGGAAGACTGTGGGAACATTTATCCAACCTACACACCATAGAAGCAACAGTAAGAACCTGTTACTGAGCACAAAGTTTATTTTAACACATGTAACATACATTCATTCATAAAGGATTTCAATTCAAAATTCAAAGGATCCCTTTCTGGATCAACCAGAGGTGTACTTGGAGTTAACTCATTTATTTCCTCTGCTGTGTCATAGCTGTAATATACTGTGAAAACTCTGGCTCTTCCCCATCCTTTTATGCATTATTCAATGAATTTGATCTCTCAGACAACATGTTAAATAGATCAGTCTTTTTAAATCAAAATAGTCAATCTCAACATTTTAACATGCACTCAAATATGCAAGGTACTAAACTTGGCTTGGATTATTTTATTTTTACATGTGTGAGGCATGTCAGAGGTGTATGAAAAAAGGAGTTAGTGTAGGCTCAGATGTACTGCAGGGACAAAAGGGCATAAGAGGGGAAGGGAGCGAGCCATGACTTGCACCTTCCCCATTGGCACTGCCTGGGGTAATCCGTGTTGCATTTGTCCTGCCTTTCACCTCTTGCTCTCGTTGTGTTATTCCATCACTTTTCTTCTGCTCTTTGTTCTAATAAGGCTCCCCATATGTTGACATGAATCACTGTGATGTAAATTACACAGTCCTGTTGAGATCCATGATGGTTCTTCAGCCTGGAAAGTGGTACCTGTGGGGTTTACAAAATAATCCTACTGAAAAATGAATGCCACTAATGACAATTGTGAACAAGCTGGATTGATTTTAAGAGGAAGATGTTTTCTGACTAAGATGCTAAGTTGTTTAATGAAGCAAACAACCCGGAATTACAGGGGTGGGAAAGGATGTTAAGCAATCTGGCAGTGGTGGGAAAGGCTAAAAGAGGACACAGAAGTGATGTGGGTCTGCCCGTACTGAAATCTGTGCTGTCCAGTGCTCAAGCCCTGAGTCTTAAAATCCTGCCTGAAGATGTGCAGGCATGCATATATCTTCCATTGTATGAATCTGAGGGTGAATCCTGACCCTCGCTGATTTCATGTCGAAGGGCCTGAGATTTCCCCACTGGATACAGCTGGTTTGAAACTGTTCATTTCCACTGCCTGGCTGCTTTGTGTCACCCGAATGCAGCAAACAGGACACCCAGTGGCACCACTCAGTATGTCACAGCGGGAGCGAACCACCCTCTGATCCGGGCTGCTCCTGCTGAGCCAGCACGGAGAGCCGCCGTGGGGCACAGACCTCAGTCCTGGGACACAGCTGTGTTGGGGGTCTCCAAAATGGGAGCATCCTGTTTCTGTTAGGGCTTGAGCTCCCTCTTCTTCCCCGCTCTTCTCCTTGCCTTCTCCTTGCCTCTTACCTCCCTCCTCCCTCCTCCTCTCCTCCTTGCCTCCTTACCTCCCACTGCCACGGCTTCATTTCTGCCCTTTGGCCACTATAAATCAAAGGAGTGTCACTGACACTGGGCATGGGGTGGGAGCAGTAGACAGCAATGACACAGCTTTGCACACATTATACTTTTTACCTGCAGTCATGTTGCAGCAGCTCTCACTTACTGGCTTCCCAGTCTCCAGCAGCAGGAAAATGTGCCCCGGACACATCTCTTTATTAATACAAAGAGTGAGAAGTGGTTCGTCTTACCCCACATAAAATCTGACTGCTTTGTATTTAGCAATAATGTGAAATGACAGCTGACTTGGAGGTGTTTCCCCTTCCGTGGGAAAACTCATGGTCTCAGCTAAGGCTTAGCATGTGCAGGATTTGCTTCTCTTACCTTTGCCTAAACATCAAAGCCAGAGAGAGACCGATGCCAGCTGACAGGCTGAGGGATGCCTGCTGCTGCACCCAGTTTTATGTCCATTTTGTTGTCTGCAAGCCTGTGCTGGGTCAGGGGCAAAGCTGGTTTGCTTGGGGGTCTCATAATACACAATATTGCACTCCAGAAAGAAGAAATGCAACAGCTCCCTCTTCTTCCAAAATTGTAAGAGTGTATCCATGAATATAAGAGCTAATTCCAAGATATATAAATATAAATATTTCAAATAACATAAACATATTAAAAACTTAAATGTATTTAAGTTCTTAAATGCATGATCTAAATATATTTAAAATATCACCTAACTGTACTGCTGCTATATTAACGCACCTTATCAAAAGCGAGACAAAGTTGAAAAATTTTGTGGCTCACAATGTTTCCTGACCCTGGGAAGACTCTTCTCCCACTTTAAACGTGGTTGTCATCACCCAGGATTCGCAGGGAGAAGTATCTCACATACCAAAAGTCAGCTGGAAAGAGCTGTTGCGATTTTCAATGAGAAATTTCTTGTGACAAGCAGTTTGTGGAAAATCAAAACTCACGTTTTTCCTTTGTCAGTGAGGCGAGGGGGGGGAAACTGGTTGAAAATAGAAAATGTTCCACCAAAAGTGTCCAGGTTTGCCTTTCAGGCATGCCTTCAAAACCTAGGAAATCTTTAGTGAAAGGAAAATGTCTCCAATTTTTTTATGTTCCAAAACCTTTTTTTCATCCAAAACAATCAACGTTTTTCAATTGGTTTTGTATATCAACTTTACTAAACACGAAGCTATTGTCCAGTGACAAAACTATGTAATACCTGCTCTTGCTAGTGGCTTTTGCATGTGGAAAAGAGTGAACAGCTTTGATAAAGAAATGAAATGGAGTTGCTTAATGAGACCACTCTTACTGATACTCATGTATATTCATTGTTCTCATTATTTTAAATGAATGCAAACAAATCACATCTGAGATTTTTGTGTAAGTTCTTAAAGCTCAGAGATACAAGGCACAAGAAATTGGAACAAACACAAATTAAAATGCATGGAGGAATGTGAATATGTGTTGTTACATTATACAGTGTCACAGAACTCCAAGGAAGAAGCTGAAGGAAGAAATTAAGACAAATTTGTCAATACGGGGATGGCAATGAAACCTTAATCTCTTTACTGAATTCATCACATCTATTGGCTTATTGCTAAGATTCATTGTCAGCAGAAATCAGCCTTCTCTCTAAGCCCAGCATTCCATGAAGCATTTACATATGCAACAGTATTAACTACGCTCTTACACATCTGGGTATGAGCTGCTTTAACAGGGAAGGGCTCCCTGGTAATTAACTGTGCTTAGACTTGTATTACTATCTCTCAGTTTTTAAGGACATTAATTTTCAGGTAAGCTGTTATGTGAACCAGCTCTACTTGTGTATCTGTAGAAGGAAAAATGTTCTTTCTCAGAAAATATGGCCATTCTACATATCCAGAAGAATTTCACTCCAAGGGATCTCAAAGTATGTCACAAGTTTCAGTCCTGATTCAGGCAAGCATTCCATCTGGGTTCCTCGCTGCGAACAGGCAGAAGTACGTGTTAAGGGGCTTCTGGAGCTCAGATCTACATGTCTAGGGAAAAAAAAAGATGTAAAATTAAGGGGGAAACTAGCGGTAGAACCACATTGGCAAGAAAATATTTCTGTTCTATGTTTTTCTAAGCAGGTCTTCACTGAAGAGCCAGCCCAAACTTTAACCCCAGGGTTGCTCTTAACCGTTCCCTTGTCACAGTGAGAACCTCCCACCCAAGTCTGCTGGACTTGTCCAGGGCGGTAGCCTAAAATGTGGCAAATACTTTCAGCGTGACTGGAGGCTCCACTTTGTGTTGAAGGCAAAGACAAAATCACTCCATGCTCATAACACTCAAAAATGAGCATACAGTCCCCTGCAATGTGTTTGGGAAGTTGGACCATGTATTCCATGGTCCCTTGGGCAATAACCCAATGTTATTAAAACCCAATGGTTTTAAACTAAAAGAGGGAAGATTCAGACCAGATATAAGGAAGAATTTTTTTACAATGAGGGTGGTAAAACACTGGAACAGGTTGCCCGCAGAGGTGGTAGACATGGCATCCCTGGAAACATTGAAGGTCAGGTTGGACGGGGCTCTGAGCAACCTCATCTAGTTGAAGATGTCCCTGCTCATTGCAGGGGGGGTGGACTAGATGGCCTTTAAAAGTCCCTTCCAACCCAAACTATTTTATGATTCTATGATTCTCTGAACCATAGCATGGTTCTGATAGCACACAGAAACCATGGAAATATCCCCACAAAAGGCAGGCATGCGCCCAGAGGAGCGCAGCTCCACTGAAAACCCAGCTGCTCAGGTCATACTTCAGTACTTCGTACCCTCTTATGCCTGAATGAGGATAACGTTGGTGCCACTTGCACGACTTGACCCTTTGGTGACGACATAGCATCTGGGTGCAGCCACCGTGGCAGGGCTTGGTGTGGGTAGCCTCACTCTTGATGGTGGGTACAGACACAAAAGCTGTTGTGTTTGCACCCCAAAGCAAAGCAGCTCCATGCACCAGAGGTGCCCTGGCCCCTGCCACCTGCTCCCAGGGGGTGCAACATTTGACCTACACTTTCTTGACACTAGTGATACCTTTTGTTTTTTCTCCAGCCACACAGATACGAGCAAATTGTTCCTGGTGGCAAAGTGGTGTACCCTGAAACTTCATAGCAAGGACAGGGAGGCCCATAGCCCATCTCTCTCTTTGTAAAGTTGTTGCCACAATTTACTGACTGTAAAGATCAGGTATGAGTCAATCACCACAAAAGCATTCTGATATTATAAACCCACAGAAGTAACAGACAAATTAAAAAAAAAAATGCATGAAAAACCGTGCAGAAATAAACTGGATTTTGTTTTCTATGTAAGGAGAAAAGTTATCCATATTATCTTTAGTTATTCAGTGATTAGTGACCGCAGGGAGGTGCATCTCACATGAGATCACATGAGTAAAAGCTGGACGCTCAGACTGCCCCAGGTGATTACCTATGACTTATGTGTCTAATTTTCAGGTGTTTAAATTACAGCCAATGGCTCTCTCCTGTCTGTTCAGAATTGCCAGCCCCAGACGGTAATTCTGCCCCTTTGGAAATCTGCCCTGTGTTTCTGAAGGGCAAAGATTTATAACATGCAGTTCAGATATATGCAATTCCATGACACTTTCCACATGCACCGCCGCAGCACAGCTGTGGGCCACAAAAAAACGTCTTCCTGGTGTTGCCGATGCCCCAGCAAGGGTAGGATGTCTCCCTGGAGCTGCTGATGCTGCAGCAGGTCCAGAAGAGGGCCATGAAGATGATCAGAGGGCTGTCCCTCCTGTGAGGACAGGCTGAGAGTTGGGGTTGTTCAGCCTCGAGAAGAGATGGCTCCAGGGAGACCTTATAGCAACTTTACAGTATCTGAAGGGTGCCTACAGGAAAGCTGGAGAGGGACTTTTTACAAGGGCATGTAGTGATAGGGTGAGGGGAGATTTCAAACTGAAAAGAGGGGAGATTTAAAATAGGTATTAGGAAGAAATTTTTCACTATGGGTGTAGTGAGGCACTGGCACAGGTTGCCCAGAGAAGTTGTGGATGTCCCCTCCCTGGAAGCGTTCGAGGCCAGGTTAGATGGGGCTTTGATCAACCTGGTCTTGTGGGAGGTGTCCCTGCCCAGGGCAGGGGGGTTGGAACTTGATGACCTTTAAGGTCCCTTCCAACCTACACCATTCTATGATGTCTTTCTGGAGTTGCTGATGCCCTGGGAAGGGTCGGACACTGCTGGCAGCAGCCAGGGGCACAGAAGCTGCTGTCTACCTGGGCTGCCCGCAGCCGTGACCAGTCTGGGCCACCACACGCCATGCTCCACCGCTGTACAAAGCCTGAATCGCTTCCTTTCCTAAAAACCACAACGGCAGGAATGCCCGTTAGCACCCTACCTGCTTCGACCAGGTCCTTAAACCTGCGGGGCCCTGTCTCTTGTAAAGCTTGCTAAGGGATGGGTGCAAGGTGTTGCCCCCTCTCCCCCTCCCCCAGGGAAAGACTGCGCTGTGATCTGCCGGATCCAGCCCTAAATCAGCGCCCCGTCCCCAGGAGATGCTTCGGATGGCAGGAAACCCCCGGAGCTCCCCGGGGCCGGGTCCGGCGCCAGGCCGCGTCCCCGTCCCGTCCGTCCGTCCGTCCCCGCCGCCCCTCGTCACCTCAGCCCCGCGG
>VZSZ01011271.1:10409-106943 GCA_013398815.1 Ibidorhyncha struthersii | reverse complement strand
TTCCTCGTCCTTTTTTTTTTTCCTTTTTCCGCGTCCCTGAGAGTGCTATGATGCCAACCGAACTCTCCCGGGCGGTGGGAAGGCACGCCATCTCCGACCTCCACTCCTCCCTCGGCCCGCGGCTCCGCAGCAAGGGGCCCGAGTACCTCCGCAGGCAGATGGAGGCCCGCAACCCCGGCAGGAAAAGTGCGGTGGAGAGGCTGGCGGCCGACAAGGCCAAGTACGTGAAAAGTCAGCAGGTGATCAGCACCAAGCAGGAGCCCGTCATCCTGCTGAGCTCGGCCTCGGAGAGCAGCGGCGAGACCTGCTCGGTGGAGAGCAGAAAGACCAGCAGGGACTTGGGCAGAGGGAAGCCCCTGGAGCTGGGGAAGGGGGTGTACGCCTGCCGTGCCCCCCTGCAGCACGGCCCCCCCATAGCCAGGCGCAGCACCCCCAGGAGGCAGATGCGGCCGGATTCCCTGGTGATTTACCGCCAGAAATGCGAGTTTGGGAGAGGTCAAAGCCAGGACGGCTCACGGGGGAGCTTGGTGAGGAGGATCTTCCAAGGGTCTGTAAAGGAGAAGCAGCTGGCTTCCCCTGAGATGCCCAGAGTCATGGAGGACGCCGCAGCCACCGAGAGCAAAGAGCCCCTCTCAGCAAAACAAAGTGACCGCGAGCCGAGCGACCGTGGAGCAGAGCAAACCGTCGCTGTGAGCACCGAAGCCCCAGGGGTATGTACAAAAGAGCATGAGAGACCCTCAAAACTGAGCATACCTCCTGAGGAGGTCAAGGAGGTGAAGAGGAGAGGTCTTCATCGCTCCCAGTCGGACATCAGCTCTCGCTTCTCCAAGTCCTTCTCCGAGTTTGATACATTTTTCAAGTACTGTGGCCTGGAGCAGGAGGTCATCGAGGATCTCGGAAGAGAGAACTTCTCCGTGGTGTCCGACAACGTCTCCTTCAAGATCCGCAGCATCAGTGTGGCAACATCCGAGAGCGACTTCACGAGGCACAGCGGGGACGAGGGGCTGCTGGAGGATGAACTCACCGAGCAGGTCCCGAGCAGCACCTCCGTGATCGAGCGCAACGCTCGGATAATCAAATGGCTGTACACGTGTAAGAAAGCCAAGGAGACTAACAAGATGATCCAGGAACTGGCATGATGGCTTCTTTCAGCGTGCATTGCAGCCTGGCGAACTCAAGGTGTGTGCAAAGCCTCGCCCTGTCGATTTATGTATTTCTCTTTCCTCTTTAGGGAGCGGTTGACTGTTCTTAGTTTATTTTAGGCTTTTCATAAAGGGCAGAAGGAAAATGTATTTTGTATACTACATGTTCAAGTATGGCCTTTTTGCAAAGTAGAAACCCAAGTCATTACAAAACCGCAATACAAACAAATAAATGCATAAAGCTTGCCAGATTTAGATCAGACCCCCCACATGAAGTTAGAGAGTCAGTGTCTATGAGGGATGTCTGTGCTTTGCAGATTACTGCTTTGTAAATGGTTTCTCTCATTTCTGCTATATTAAATGCTAGAAAAAAAAACTTAGAAAAGTATTCAGCCCTTAATTACAGTTGCTTAGATAACAGACTGAACTGAAACTATTACAAATTAGGCATACGCTGTATTTATACTGTGCTGCTACAGCTTCCCCTTCTTTACTCTCCCTCAGTCTCTCACCGTTCCCCTTTTGCTTATACACAGGCACCCCCAAGTATCAGGAGAGCAAAGCTGAGTCAATGCGCCTGCTAGCCCTCTTATTTCCGTCCCCAGCTTTCTGTCAAGACCGTGCAAGTTTGCTCCAGGTGACCTCCCAGCATTTCACAGGCTTTAAGTTTTCTGTCCTGTTTGACTGTAGTGGATTTGGCTCCTCTCGAGTGGGTTTTGCCGTGTGGTTTGGCACCAGCAGCTGGAAATCGGCTGTGTGGTTTTCCTTGGTTAGAGGGGTACTTCACTGTTTTCAACTAAAGATAATTAATACAAATGTGTGGCATCTAGGCTTGGAAATCAATTACTTCACAGGCAGAACGAGAACAAATTTAGCCCTGGTAAAAGCCAATATTGTGGTTTTAATAAAACCTGTATTTATTTTGCATCTGATCTCCTGAAAAGAACTATATTTGTGGGGCCTTTGGTATGGATGATCTAGTTGATAACAGTTTTTTCTCCTTGCAGTACATGAAGCCCTTAGGATAAGTGCTGCAGCTTACAGTGTGGTATTTAAAAATTGCATGAGCAGATCTTGATATGGAGGATTGCGTGTATATTTTCTGACAGTTTGTAATTGGTGCGTGCGAAGAACATCGTATAGTGTAGATACAGCTGTTGACAGAGTGTGGGCCTTATGAACGTGGAGAAATGCAGTGCTTGAGCCTCTTTCCTACCTAAATGTGGGGCTGTCACTCCCGATTCCTTTAATCATGTAATGCAAAAATTCATTTACTTACTTGAAATCAGTTTCAAATATGTGAAATTTGGATCTCTTTTAAAATTCAGGTTTTTCTCATAAGTTTATTTTCTTCCTGCTAGTTGGGGGAGGAGGAAGGGAGCGCGAGCGAGCCATTTTCACACAAACATTTCAAGCCCTTGTAGATAAGAACAATTGTCAGGTATCTAGCTGACAACTTAAAGGAGTGTTGTTATGTGACAGATCCTTTCCCAAGTTACCTTAGAGAGAAGAAAGGGCCCTCCCAAGCTAATCATTTCTCCTTGCTCATCCTCCTGTGATAAAAGGCAAGGGAGATACGCAAAGCAAAATGATGCAGGTGGTGGTTTGTGAAGCTTGTTGCAGCTGCCAGCCTTGCTAAACGCAGAGGATGTGAGGCAGATTTCACCGCAAGCAGGAGCCATGTAACAAAACCAACCACATTTCCATGAAGGAAAACAAAATAAAAGCCTGTTTGCTTCTGAATGCCCTTGTTGGGGGTAGGGTCCAGGGCCAGAACCATGGCTGTCACCGCAGAGCCTGCTTAGGAGGGAGCAGTTGGCCCTTTCCACATCCATTTGCACGGTGCTGGGCGTGTCCAGTGATGCAACTGGGACAGGAGATGCTGGTGACCACCCCAGGGAGCATGCAGTCTGCAGAGGCAAGGGGCAGGAGGTGCTTCACCAGGGAAAAGGCAAGGGCAGGAGCAGGGGGAAGCTCTTTTCCAGGGGCTGAGCTGGTGTAACCTCGCGTGGGCTTGGTCAATGGCTTTTTTTTTTTAACATCTGAGACAAAATGACAGTTCATAGCACACAGCCTAACAGGATGGTGAAAAGACCTCCGTGAAGTAAACAGCAAGTTTATTCAAGTATATGGTCATTTTGTGATAATTTTTCATACCTAGAACAAGGGAGCGCTTTACACTGGCAGCAATTTCCTTTGGCAACGAAATTTTTGGTAGTTTGGAAACACTGATCCATAGGGTCCATATTATAAACCTAGTTTTAAACATACTAGGGCTGATGCTCGGCTGATAGACCTCAGCGGTGGGGCTATGATTGCTTCCAGGCTAACTTCTGAAAACTGAGAATGGACTTACCAATTAGACCACAGAAACAGTTCAGAAAGGTCAGCTAAACATACCAGTACACAGCACCCAGAACAAAGGAGGAGTCATCAAGAGCTGTCCTAAGTTAAACATATTTACTGGGCAGAATTTAAGCTGAGAGTGGTTATCACCATGTGATCACAAGATGAGTCCTGTAGTTCTGTTATTGGTATTTCCTTATACCCAAATGTTCATCTTTTCTTTCAGTCTTACGCTTTCTTTGACAATGCAGCATCAAGTTAGATATCTAAATGTTTTCACTGTATCCACATATTTGGCTCTGTTTAGTTTGCTTACTGGTTATTAATGGGCGGCAGACTCCTGTGCTGCCTCGGGAAGCGATGTGCTCTCCCTGGCGCTCCCAGGCACATCCTCAAAGGCTCCTCATTTTATACAGAGGCTTGAAAATTGTTGCACCTTCTTTGGAAAAAAGGCAGAAACCTGTTTTTCTAAAATCCAGCATTCATTCTCAGTAAAACACCTTTCAGGAACAGGAGGGCTTTTATGGGCCGGTGATCATCCCATTCATATTTTATGTTGTCCTTTTAATTTTTCATGAGCTCTCCGGGACCTGGTGGGGCACCGTGTAAATAAAACAGCTATTTGAAGGATCAGGTTCCCTAACACGTTGATGATTGCAGAGTCTGAGAGTGGGTTGTGAGGTGTAGAAAACCGAGGTCCTCAGCGAGACGGGCATTGCTCCTTCTCAGTGGGATGTTGCCTGGATTCACCTCTGCAGTTCAGCTCCTCTTGCTGCCAGTCCTGCTGCACTCTAAGAAGGGGGCTCACTCTGTGTCCTCCTTCCTGGGTTGAATCAAGATTATTCAGCCCGCAGTTTCAGCACCGTTCTTAAATGGATGTTCATTATTCAAGTGGAAATCTCCTGAGAGGGGAATTTACTACATTGGAAATAGCCATAAGCAGCTGAATAAAAGCTTTAGAATATCACCTTATGCTTGTCTGATGTGATAATAAATGACACTTCTTTTCTTCCTCTTTCTTCAGAATCCTTGACTTGGAAGTTGAACAAAACCAGACACAGGAAGAAACTCTTCCCTCATCTGGCTCATGATTACTTTGTTTAGTATTTTATTGTTGCCTCCTATCCTCACCCCCGTCCCCTGGCAGCCTCACTCTTGTCACAAGCACAGTGATGTCCAAGAGCGCGATGGCAAGCGGAGACTGTGAACTGTGGCCCAGCGAGGCAGCGGGAAAAGAGAGCTCCTGGAAAAGCAAAGCATGGCAGCAGCTGCCATCCACAATAATATTCAGCATCATCTCACCGCCCCAGGATGCCACTCTGGGCTGTGACAGAAGGTCTGTGTTGTGCACCCATCTCTTTCCAGCAGTGAATTTGTTGACAGGGATGGGGGGAGAAAGTGGGAATGAAGTGGCAATGACCTCTGGGTCAGGTGTTTCCGTACAGGCAGACAGGCTCCACCCAGACGTTCAAAGGCTCTGTCTTACCAGGACTGTTTGACCAGGGCTCATCCTGACATCATTAGATGTTATTTGCTTGGCTGGTGAGGACCAACTGTGGCAGCTTTATCCGGGATACTTGGCAAACGTTGTAAGCTAAATCCCTGCCAAGCCTCTCTTTCTCTGAGAGTATTCAAGCCAAACGGGAGTACCTTGTATCCATCTAGTTTGCTCTGTCACACAGCTTGCTCAGCCAGTGGGGAGGAATAGCCATTAAAACCCTGCCCAAAATATTTTCAGGAGCATGGTTCCAAGAAACAAGTAGTCAAAAACGCAGGAGGGTTTGGCATTGCTGCTGCCTTGCTGCAGAACGGCACAATTCACATGTACTCCTCCGCTTTGTTTGCAGTGGCTCCAACTCTGACACTGTAAACATTGCAAGGTTTGGCAGCTTGGGGTTTAACACCTTTAATTTTATGCACTGTGAGTGAGCACTGGGCTTACAGAATCACATTAGGAAACTGTATGCCAGGCTATGTGAGGCCACACTTCCCTAGCGTGGGTCTGGAGTAGGGCTGTGCTTGGGATGTGTCGGACGGCATCCCTGCGCTGCTAGGCAAGATGGCATGTTAGGGCACAGCCGTGCCAGGTAAATATCCTGATGGGGTGAGACACCCAGTGTAGACAGCACCTTACTCAGTATCATCAATAAAAGGCTTCATTTGCACTAGCTGAGCTAAAAGTGTTTTCAAAGCTGATAAAAAGTACTTTAGATGATCGGTGTAGTGAATGGGGCCCCTACAACAACTCATGGAATTTGCTGGCTGTGCCTCAGACACTTACCCCAATCTATCATTGCCTGCTAGAAAATGTCTTGCACCACCACATTTTTTTGTGGACATTGCAAACCACAAAAAAATGCGAGAAATCCCCAACCAAAGCCAAAGCCAGTTCCCCCTTCAGTCGCACCAATGCCCATCTGTGAGAGCTGCTCCACTGGCGTAACGGTGACTTGGTCCTGCAGAGGGGAAAAGTTTACTTTGCGTTACCGTGGATGTGGTGTCCAGCTTACCTGGCCTGCAGTGTGAAGAGTCCAGAAACACCAACTTTCATTCTCCACATTCCTCCTGCCCACATGGCGGCGGCTAGCCCCGCTGCTTCTTCTGGCCCAAAACAGCTGCTGGCACGGCCGGGTGCTTGCGGAGCTCAAGCGAGCACTCGAGCTGCATTTCTCAAGTGTTTGCTACTCTCAGTAGATACATCTGGAGGAGCAGAAAGGGCGAGGGTGAGCAACAATGATTCAGTAAAACATCGCTGGTAGGAGGAACGGTTTCCTATTTTAACCTACACAAGTGTTGCATGCTGAAAGAGTTGCCCTTGAAGCGCTCATCAAGAGGTTTAGTTGACATCAGTTAAATTCACAGCAAGATATCTGGGTTGCACTTCCATATGTTTTAAATGTGCTTGTCAGTCCCTGGATGGTTAGTTCTCAATTACAGCAACGGTTTGAGAATGCAGGGCATTTGTCTTCATTTTCTAGTGTTATGTACTAAGGTCTACATGTCTGAAGTTGTCGAGGTAGGTAGATAACAATTCCAGATAAAATAATTGTGGAACCCACTTTACGCTTTGGAGAAAACTAAATAGTTTGCATGAGTGAGTTTCTGCAAACTCAGAGGGAAGCTAGTACATGGGGATATTTTCATTAAATAATGAAATTTCCATGTGTATTTGTTACATTCTTATTAACGGATGATTCTCAGAAGATTCCAATGCAAGGTGCTGCTAATATGATAAGATTTATGCACTTAAGGTGTAGGTTTTTAAGGGATACAGTCTTGGTTTATTAGTGAGGAACACAATCTGCCGTATCTGTTCTTTTCATGCTCACTTTGCAAGGTGCTGTACCACATAAATATTTATATGCATTTGTCAGAGCTAAGGACTGCTTTTCTTTGAAAATATGGATGACTGTAGACAGCTTGGAGTGCAGAAAAAATCTTTTGCATTACAAATCAGTGCCTCGCCACAGGAGAAGAGGATTATTTTGTTTTGTGTCCCAGGAAATTTTTGGTTTCATTTTCAAACTTCTGGGGTTTTTTGCGTTTTCAGTAGAGCAACTCTCAAAAGTTAAGATGAAAGATGCATAGGTCATGAGTTTTCAGTGTTAGGAAGGAATATGTTTAATTTGCTTGAAAGTACTGAACATCAGCCTTTCTCAAAATCGATGAAGGCTTTATGGCAGAGGTTAGTGAAATCAGAACTGGCCCCATTCTGATTATTTTTTTAATCCCCCTTTTTATCTTTATGAACAGTTTGATAAGGTTGTGGTGACTTTGCACGTGGATATGTAGCAAAATTTTCCTGGCTTTGTTCAAACTCTAATAGGAACCCCAACCTCTCCGAGGTGTCATTTACTTAAGAGATGATGTGGACCTGTCTAAGATCTTCCTCTGATAAGCTATAGATTCCCTTTATTTAATAATACCTCCCAGGTAAGCTAATAACCTACCTTTCCCAGTATGCCAGGAATGACAGTAGATGACAATCCTGCTTTCTCTGTACCTCTTGGAAATGGGTAATTTGGTGCTTTTTCCAAAGACTGGGAGCTTGGGCTTCACTCAGCTCCTGTTACTGTTACATATAAAGGCTTTTCCTTCCTTCTGCTGGGTCTTTCTGTCATATCCCTCAAAATGAGAAAAACTTGCTAATATTAGTTACTACCTATCATCTTTTTCAAAAAAAAAAGTCTCAAGATTATTTTTTTTTACTGTTTCATTATAAAAGACGTACTTTGGAAGGGGTGGGATTTGCCAGCTTTAGTCATAAATTGACGGACCATTGCGGTATGAACAGAAGTTGGGTTTCCAGTCTTTTGGGAAACCTAAAACCAGGACTGAGGGCAAAGGCAAGTCATAAATTGAATGATTTTGTTTGACTAGAACTATGTAAACTAAAATAGCCAAATGGAGTGCGAGCGTGCAGTGCTAACTGCTATGTACACCCAAGTGCTTCAAGGTGCTCCAACACTGTGACAAGGGGCAATGTCCGCGGCTGTAGTGTAACAGGTGAAAGGTACAAAGTCTGGGTTTTATGGCCTGCAAGCAAGTATTTGCAATAAAGGCATCAGATAGAGCCTGTAACCTTTGCAATATATTGTAAATATTATTGTACAGAAATCTATAAGTAAGAAATACAGATTGCTTTGTAATACATATATTACTTTTCTAAGGGATATGGGCCTTCATGTTCTGTGAGGTCAGCCAAACATTACATCAATGGGAATTAAGCAGAAACTTTCTCCTGGGAGCAGGTTGTCCCGTCGTTGCCTCCTGTGAAGTTTCTTGCATCTGCTTTTGAATCCTTTGAAATGGAGTACTGGTCAGATTTGGTATGGATGTTTCTGAATTGCTGTTTATATTCCTGTGAAAGAACTTGTGTACTAGTGAATGCATACAAATAAAAATACCACTCTGAAAGTTAATGTTTTTTTTAAAAAGAGTATACTTTTATTTCGTTGTCTCCATTAGGATACCATTATTTTAAAGCTAGAATCCCATTAGGGAATTAATTTTGCTGTGAGTGACCTGATAGTAGTCTGTGAATGTCTGAAAGCGCGATGCTTCCCTGGGCCATAGCCAGACCTGTGGCTGAGAGCTTAGACAGGGATTCTTGTAAGGAGATGGCACTCAAGATAACCGTTAGCTCTCGGTGTCAGTAAATTTGAAATATATGAGGCTGGGGCTGTTCCACAGTATTCTAATACTTTTCATTTCAGAATATCGCTGAAAAGATAGACAGTTCATTTCTGAAGGGTAGTATTTTTTTCCAGACTTTAGTATTATATTTGGTTTTACTCACTGTCAAAAGCTACAGTGTGCAATACCACATTCATTACAGCCAGTGTCCAAAGAAGCAGCAGGGAGTTTGAAGTTCTGCTTGGCAAAAGCATTATCTCCAGAATGTTATTAACAATCTGTTATTTGACTGGATTTTGTAAGAACAATTCAATGGATGATGCTAACACCGTGTGCGTTTATTTTGTGAAGAAAGCAGCAGAAATAATGGTTGCATACAGCGAGCTTTTACTAGAGACTGATGCACTCCAGTTGCATAATTATCATTTTGGTATGGTCTAACCTGCTCAGACACAAGTGTTTCACCAGCCAGCATTGGAATGCAACTGGAGGTAGAGCTAACTGATGCTTGCTCTGCAGGTTAGGCTCGTCCACAAAAACCCAAGAGCAACTTCATCATCATTGACATGTAGTCTTCCTTCCCCACACGGGCCCTGGTTGACCTGTGTTGAGTGCGAGATACAAACAAGTCCAGAAAGGGATGACAATTTGCACATCCCCCTTTTATGGAGGTTAATCTCCCATAGCAAGCCTTTGCTAGTATTGCTGCCTTAGAGGAAGGAGCCATCGCAGCCTGTGAATAACCTTGGGCTACAGCCCAGCTAAGCATTTAAGAACATTGTTCTTAAGTCATTTTTCACATAGTGCCTTTGTCCCACATTTTATGAAGTCCAGTGAATTTGTTCCAGAAATAAGGATTTGCAAGCCCCTGTTCTTGGACTGTCTGGTGCAAGCAACCTCTTAAAGTCCACAGCTTACTGATTCACTGCTTCTCTTTTGATTCGTCTCTGGGTAGTAAATAGGTGTGGAAAAGAACTCTGCAAAGATATAGTAACTGGAAAAAGGCCTTTTCAGGTGTTTTGTAGATGTTGGTGCACTCTAAACACAGAACTGCAAAAGTACTTAGTATCTCCAAGGGCCTTTGACAAAGAACGGTCTTTGTCAACAGCAGACAAATAATCAAATACAGGGCTTAGCTTTACCCTGCAAAAAGATGCCTCCAGATTTTGGCGAGATTTAGTGTTTGGGCCGTATTTATCCTAGATTTATCCTGCGGGACTAAAGGGGACTGTATCAATTCACTTAAGGGGAATGTTGCAAAATGGGTGTAGAAAGGACCACTCAGCTCATTTGCAAGCAACGATGTAACAGGCAGTTAAGTCCAGGGAGTTGTGCATGACAAAAGGTGTTGAGAATTTCGATCATTTACACTTGCTAATAAGACTGGTGATATACCAGAAAAACAAACGCTATCAAAGAAAAAGCAACCTCCAGATCAAAGTGAGTTACATATCTCCAGAAATCAGTCTAACTCCTGAAAGAACACAAAATCCTGTAAAATTAGTTTGGACATTTGTAGGGCAGTTGGGTTGCCTCAGCAATTAATATGATTAAAAAGATGTAAGACCTTTGATTGTTTGGGTTTCACAGTTCACTCCAATAATCAAGAGGCCCACGGGAGCACCAATTTTATCTTCTTTGTCATGGGCTGTAGCAGGAACCAGAGGGTAGCAATCTTTGACAGTTACCCACAAAAACATGTGATTACCCATCAGGTGGTGCTCAACGTAAGACAGAGTGCAGAACCAGCCGGAGCCGAGATTTAGACTCACGCACAAAGAGGCCGGTGCAGCTGAGCACGATAAGGGGAACGGTGCTCTTACGCCCTCTTGTCAACCCAACCTCTTCTTACATCACTGGTTTTCTCATCGGTGAGTAGGAAGTCTGAACCACTTCCACAGTTATTCATCGGTTCAAATTGCTCATCTTGTGCCCTCTCTGACAGTCCTTTTCTGTGTTTACATTTCCAATGAACTCATTCATGTGCCAATTATGTTACACAAGGCACTATTCTATCTATTCTCATTCTTGTACAGTCTTTTTTTCTGAGTAATGTTTCCAGTTAGGTTTTACATCCTTCTGCTCAATCTTCACCTGTCTCTACCTCAAGGAAACTGAAAACTAAACATGCAGTCAAGAAATGAATGAGTTGCATACTTAAGCAGAGGCTTACTAGATTAGACACCAACTCTCCAGTTCTTTTTCATGTACATAGCTCTTCCTGCATAACTTCAGGCTAGATGTAAGGAAGAAATTTTTTATGATGAGTGTGGTGAAACACTGGCACAGGTTGCCCAGACGAGTGATAGATGCCCCATTCCTGGAAACATTGAAGGTCAGGTTGGACGGGGCTCTGAGCAACCTGATCTAGTTGAAGATGTCCCCACTCATTGCAGGGGGGCTGGACTAGATGACCTTTAAAAGTCCTTTCCAACCCAAACTATTCTGTGATTCTGTGAAGTTAGTGTATCATTTTTCATTATTTTTCTTCTTTGATACCTGTTTGTAATGTCATCCTTGGCTTGGTTTTAGCTCCTCTAGATGATAAATTTCTCAGAGCTGTGGTAGGGCACTTTTGTTTGTCTGCCAAGAGCTCGGAGCACAGCTATGGCAAAATCAAATGCCAAATCACAAATCTTTTAAAGGTGAAATATAGTCTAAACCTTCCAGGAACTTCAGTGTGGCCAAATACAAAAAAAACATCAGGCCAGTCAAAGCAAATTGGGTACACTTTGCAGGAACAGGACTGAAAAAAAGAAACACAACTGAAGCAGTTCTGTGTGGGACCCAGGACAGCAACGTATCTCTTGAACTTGTTGGAAAGATGCAGGTCATCCTTCATTTCTTGAGGACAAACCCTCACTCAATGTTTATTTTCTGCAAGAAAATAAATTTAAAAAGCAGTTTATCATGCACAAAGTCAATCAATGTCAAATGGTGATGTAGTCTCTTGGGTTCATCTGCAAGCACAAGCTGAGGTGACTCTGCAGGCATCTTCTGGGTTTAAGAAGAGCTCCCCCAGAGCTGCCTCCACCTGCTGTGGTGGCAGGGAGAATAGGTTCTTTCTCGCTGTTGTAGAAAAGGATTCAATTTCTTGATGTCAGTTACTATAAAGAGGCTGAAAATTGTGTAACTTCTGAGAACAGGCCTTCAATATAACCTTCCTAAACAGCCTAATAGTCTGGAGGCTCCAATTTTCTTGAATTTTCAGTTAGTTAGATCATGTGACTTTACTACCCTACAGCTGTGGGGAGAAGGACCATCTCATTCCTCCAGAGCATGAGACATTCATAGATCATCTTATATTGCTCAAAAAACATTGAGAAAATAAAGTGATGGGATGTTAAGAGGACGACTTCTTTGCCTGCTGATACAAAGTCTCATTGTGCACTGCCCAACAGGACGGTTTTCTACCATGGCCACTTTGTCTAAAATCCCCGTTTACAGCTACCCGTGCCTGGTCTCAAACTATCACAAATAAATTTTCCTGGTGTTCAAATATTTACAAAATAAATCAGTGTGGTTTGCATTGTGTTAGCATCTCGTCTTACCTGAGGACCGAGGCCAATATTAGCAACAGTCCCCACATGTAAAACATTTGTGCAAATGCTCACGTATGTAAAAACCTAACTCTGCTGATTAATTCACAGTGCATAAGAAAATCTGGCAGATTTCTCATGTAAAAACTTAGTTTGTGCAATAAAAAACTGTGTCCTGCGAAATTCAAGGACAACAAGGAAATGTTTAATTCCCAGAGTCGCATAATTTGATGTATTTTCTGTCTTTCTTTTGTCATGTGCATAACATGTAAATCCCCCACACTGAATACTTACCCATAGATTCAAATAAACCAAACTTGACAAAGGGCTTCCAGAGTTATCAGCGCACTTTCTTCAGAGCACCCTAAGAAACGCATTTACAGTTTATCTAATGGTTTAGCAGAGCTGGCAAGATCTGGGATAGTTAATTGCAAAAAGGATGATTCCCCACGGAATAAAACTCAGATTCTGCCTGCAATTGGGAGGCATGAGAAACCATTGTTTTAATTACAAGTATTGATTTAAATCTATTTATATTACTGTAATTGTAAATTAAATTCATTCAGAAATGTTGCAGACCTCGGGGTGCACAATTGTACTTCAGCAATCCTCTCTCCCTTCAGTTCAAGTCAACTTGCTACAGGTTTCAGCTGAGCGGAAAGTCGATTGAAAAGCTTTGAAGCTCTGAAACGTTCATTTAGCTGAGATGCGGCCAAGGAATGAGAGCCTGTTGTCGACTGCCTTGCAGCTGAGGTAGTTCCCGTCTGTCAGCTGCAGATCCAGCCTGTGAAGTGCACCGAAGTGCAAAATAAAACACCCTGGCCACCTCCAGACTCCTGCTTTAGTGATTTAGTGCTTCCCTGGGTATCTTCTCAGGTTATCGTCCACGCGGCAGGAGGTGATGAAGGAGTGGGGACTGCTGTGAAGGGAGGGCTGCTAGGAAGAGGGGTGGTCGACCTGGACTCTAAAACCACTTGCTAGAGCTCATCCTCTCAACAGAAGCTGTATCAGCTTCAACGCCAATGCCTAATGCATAAGTAGAACACATACCAGTAAGTTAAAGGAATAGGACAGGGTTTCTTTTATCTAAGTGAATGCTTCACCATTTCAGACAATATTATATTTTTCCTTCTAAATAGTTCGCAAATATGTATTTCCACCTGGAGTCCAGCTTAAAATGATTTAGCTCATTCCAAAATTAAAACAACTGCTGACCGAGGACTCCTGTACTTGTTCTGTATTGATTTTACTCAACATTATTCCACGTATATATCTTTTCAAGGTATATCTAGGTATATTTCTTTTCAAATAAAACCTTTTCATGGTTCTGTAAACAAAGTTATAGCCCAGATCAAAAACATCCAAACTTTTAGGACTGTTCAGGCATTGAATCTAGATAAGACATCAGTTTTCCATGTTGCATTTTGCTTCAAGCCTGGTCTTCATCCACGTTCACGGTTCAGTGGAGGAGGCAGGAGTGCTGCAAGGAACTCAGGGGATGTGGTGTGTCTGGCCATGGGTAAGTGCTGTGTTTTGTTGTAGGTATGGAGTACGTAGCATGATGAGGTCCTGAGCGTGACTAAAAAACATGAACATTGCCCAGTACAAGTATTCCCATTATTAAGAACTGTGATGTTCATTTCCTGCAGCCTTCCCAGCTTCCCCTAGTGCTTCTGTTTGTTGTGACAGAGACAGAGCTGGTGACAAATTGAGGCAACAATGCCTCGACAGTCAGGATTACACCTTTGCCACTATGACCAAGGATGAAACATAAGGCAAAGAAAACAAATTCCATCAGAGCAGGAAGTAAACATGGGCGGTTCTGAGTAAAATCAAATGGGACGGTGCAACGGAAGCACGAAATATTAAAACATAAATGTATGTATTCCACAGGGAGAAGTGTGCTGCATAGCAACAAATCCATCAGAAGTAAGAACAAAGCCCGCGGTTGAATGAGAAGGTGAAAATGTTCAAGAAGGATTCTCAAAAAAATAAAAAAACCACAAGGAATGAGGTGAACTGGAAAGCTCCCAGACTGTGGCAAGAATAGGATGTAGCTGTGACGATGAGGTTTTCATTTGTGTGGAGGATGCAAGAAAAAATCATCAGGAATAAAGTGAAAGGCCCCGTGGACTGTTGGGATTCATTATAAATAGTCAGGATGGCTGAGGTGAGAGTCGTTTTAATGAAGTCGTAGGGACTAGATACTGACTTTATACGATGTTTTGCTTTTCCGGCTTAAAGATTCCCAGTGTGCTTAATGAAGTAATTAATTAATTCTTGGTAGGCAGAAAGAGCCACGTGACACTGCAGTCAAGGGGTGCCAGGATATTTGGTAATAACTTGAGCTATTTGAAATGGTGTAATGTTTCAAAAGCACTACAGCCTTTCAGAGTCGTAATTCTCTTTATCAGAAGTATCTCCCAGCCAGTTTTACAAACAGATGCTGGTACTAAGGGTTCAGCCATGTGACTGAGCTATGGCAGCTGAACCTGCCAGCACTTGTCCTGCGAGCTGCCGTGGCTGTCCAGGTGCGTGCTCCTACCCTGCTCCAAAGGAGAGGTGATGCAGCCTGGCCTGTAGCTACTCTACAGCTAAGGCGTGTTGCTTCGTTATGAGGGTAGGCTAACACACACACAGCATCCGGCAGCCCAATACATCTCACCTAGCTTTAACCCCCCAGCAGCTCCCTCTGCAGCCAGTGACTCATCCCATCTTTAGATAGAATTCGATATGAAGCATGAATCACTCCTGGAGCTACCTATATTTGGTTACAGAGGGGACTAGATGACTAGTTTAGGCTAGACTACTAACCTTTGGTCAGTTAAAGTTAGACAGGAGCAATCCCACCCTCAACTGATGTTCATAACTTGTAACGCTGTCAATGCGGTGCCTGTCTGAAGCCATAAAGCCTACTGGGATTTTCAGAGACGGGCTGCCATTTTTCTTGGTCCTTTATTGAGATAAAACATTTTGGCCAGAGCAGCTACTGTTTCTGAGAATCCCCACCAAGGTGTGGCTGGAAGAAGCTTCGGTTTGGTGAACCCAACATTTGTCAAAACTGAAGTTCCCTGGAAGAAACAGTGCAGAACCAACATGGGCATTGCCAGAAAGTCCCAACGTGGCAAAGGAGGTTGGGTGCCTCCAGGCTAGGTGGGACTTGGGAAACGTGGCACCACGGTGGTACCCTAACATTGAGAGGAAGTGTTAAATGTGTGTTTACTTCTTTAGGAATAAGCAAGTTAGTTAAAGATAAACTTAACTTTTGGCATATTAATTAACTTCCGTGAGTGCGGCTGTCTAGAACAAGTTCTGCATTGTCTGCTCCCTTCAGTCTCTCTTCTTAAAGTTATTCTAAACTCTCAACCTGCAATTTAAAGTGGTGCTAACTGAGCCGTGGTGACATTTAGTATATCCCTTTGATAGAGCACAACACAGAAGACAAATCCAAAAGATCAAGAGGTGCGCTCCTATCTCAGAAAAGAGCTGGGTCTGAAGCCAAAAAATGAAGCAATTGCTGGAAAGGCAAGGAAAAGCAAGTCAAGGATTGATTACAACTGCCTGTGTATTTTTTCAGAATGAAAGAGGAAAGAGCAGTTCATGAAAACAATAGCAAAGGTGTTAAGAATCGGTGGGGAAGGACGCGTGAGTCATTAGTGTACATAAATCTAGATATCTAAATGGTTAAGGCTGGTCAAAAAATTTCCAACAAAAATATTTCATAATGAAACTTGAGTTTTACTGAGTTCATGTTTTCCACAAAAGTACCGAATAACTCCCCTCCCCCCCCCAAAAAAAAAAATAATTTTACTCTCCCACAAAATTACAAATCAATGAAAATCAATGTATTTTTGCCAGGAAGAACAACTACCGGCCAAAGCAAAACATTCCATACACAGCAGAGGAAGCACATATTAGAGGAAGCAGTATGCCCAGGGCACCTGGTGAAACAGGCTCACTTTCAGAGTGTTGGGGTTGGGTTTTTTTGGGCGAGGGGGGGGCAGAATATTGGAAAAGTTGAGTGTAATTACTTATTACTTGTTCAGCTGAACTGTAAGGAGGAAGAAATAGCTTGGAAGTGCATCCAGTGTGTAACAACTTTTTTTTGGTTATAGTTAAGGGCCAGAACTGCTGTGGCAGGAGTTTTAGAGAGCTCTCATGATACCATTAACGCAAAACATTCTGTACTAGCACTACTGAGTGTAGGCACTGTACCCCCTTGATCTTAAAATTTCAATATATGCATAGTCTTTCCGTAGCCTATTAAGATTAAAGTTTAATATTCGTTAGCATTCCAGTCAGCCAAATATGTTACAGGCCATTAGAATGCTATATAAAGATTCATTACTTTCTCCAGAAGAATTGTATACGCGTATTTAAGTGGTAATGCACTGAAAAGGAAGCTTTTGTTTTAATTCTATGATTGGGTGATATCTTGATATGTGAATGTACAACTACTGCAGCTGTTAATGTGTGACTAAATGAAAGACACTTTGGAACAATAGTCTGAGTCTGTAGTTTTCAGAGTTGTGCTACAGTCAAAAACTTGTGATTTAAATGTGCTGCGATAAAACATCTTCAATACAGTTTGCAGTACAGAGGGAAGTAAAGGCAATTTCACTTTTAGCAATCTTTTTTTCTAAAAGGTGTAAGTCCCCTCCCTTGCTATCACTTTCTCCCTGCTTTATGAAAGGTAAGTCTGTCATGAAACATTCTTAAATCATCCAGGAACTCTAGTAACATCCTCTCAGATTATTAAGCAATGCTATCTTTATTTCCAGGTGGAAGACTGAAGCAAAAAGAGATGCAAATTCCGTCAAAATGGAGAAATCACATGCTGATGCTAAAAGGAAAATTTATTATCTCTGAAAGAGAACTATAAACGAAAAACGGGGGAGGGGGGGAAGGAAGGTAGGAATTGCTGACAACATCAGGCTGAAATAAAAGTGGCTAGGAAATAGAAATACAGAAAACACTTTAAAACAAAGCCTATGACCTGTTGCTAGCTCAAGGGTGTCATACACCCAGCTATCCTCCCTAAGAAATTATACTCTTCTGCTAATCTTTCTTAAAGTCTTACTTCTGTGATTTTCGTAAACCATTTATGAACTCATTATTTTACACTTTGCTCCTAAATTTGTTCGTCCCCAGCAGTCTTCCCCCCGGTCCTCGCCCCCATGTCTGACCCTTTGATTTGTCATTGTGCTTATTATGAAAAGAAGGCTGCTCGCAAGGTTACACAACACTCCCCACAGCATACGCGAGGCGTACCTGAAAGTCGTGCCCTGTGTTTGCCTGAGGTATTAGCTGCTCCTCCCATAGAGGGGCAGAGATTGCATCTGTTTGCAGATGAAATCTATATTATTGATTTCTAGCCATCAAGGTTCATGCAGATGCTGTTTGCTGAAACCCCAAGGCAAAGGATGAATTGCAGCACCAGAGAGACACCGGCCAATTTTTCTTGTGTCTGCCATTTCCTTGCATCAGCACGTATATCTTTTATTTTGACTTTCTGCTTTGGAGACTGGTCTATGTTGTATTTCATATAAATATGTTTTGTAGCCTGAGATCTTCCTTGCCCTTCTAAACACACTAGTCCTCCGTACTGTAGCATTCTGTCAAAGGTGATCAAAGAAGGAGCTGAGAAGAGATAGTTTAAAAGGGAATTGCTGATCAAAGGAGTGGAAAAAACATTTTGACCAGAGATATGTGATGTTATGTCATGGGAGGATTGGCAGAGAGGGAATAATGGTCTATTTTGTTATTAAAATAAAGGCTTTTAATAAAACCAGGTTATTTTTAAAAATACTTTAATAGCGCTTATTGTTGTCTAATAAAAATTAACCTGTGGCTTTCTGATAGCTTTTCAGTTCCTTTCCTCAGCTCATCAGACCTAAGGGCTGTTTTCTCTTTGGTGTAAATTTAATTCTTTCTCTGAAGTCTCTTGAACTGGTTACTTTTAAAGATAAGATACCGCGCTAAGTGGATCAGTATTTTTATTTTACCAGCTTTAGAAAATCCACACGTATTCCCAGGAAGAAAAATTGACTAAACTGAGCAAGATTAAAAGACATGAGGGGCAAAACCACATAACTGGGACAACTTTCAGTATCTGTGTGAATCAACGGGGAAGCCGCCTACTTTGCAGCAGGCTTTGTGCTGTGGGAAATGCATCCATACAGCCTGGCTCTCACCCAAGGCTGTAGCATGGTGCTCTCTGCACCAGCACAGGAGTGCCTTCGGACCCCACGTCCCTGAGTGCCCACGCTGCTTGACACGGCACAAACCAAAAATACATATGTGCCAAAAGCAGTTTACACTCTAAGAGATAGAAAGAAATGACAGATAGCTACAGTGAAGGCAACGAGCACAAGTTAAAACAAAGCCAACATTTTCAAAACACTGCTAGGTGTTGGGCAACTTAATTACTCAACCACAGTCCTCATTAAAGGCATTAATGGTTGTGAAAGTTCTCTAATTCTGAAAAAAAAAAAAAAAGACATCACATTCTGTTGCCTGAATACAAGTGTAGAACCGAGCTTTTCAAAAGTGAGCAGGGATTTTTAATAGATGTGATTCAGAAAGGCTAACTTCAGACTTGTCTGGCAGTCTGGTTCTGCCGAAATGCCAGATAGGAACCCACTCCTTGACAATCTGTCTTCTGTAGTTGGTCATTCAACACCTTGAGAATTTTGGTTTGGATTTCTGATTATAAATATAATATTTTAAAATATAGGCCCAACATGCACTCAATATTTAGATTTCAGAGTATGCTTTCACTGTTCTTTCAATGCTTTGGTATTAGCAGTGCTGGAGGGAAAGTACAGTGTATCACCAAATGATTGTATGGATTTGGACCTAGCTTTAAAAAAAATCAGTAAGAGCACAGTTCACAATGACAAAACTTTCTAGTCACTTTTTGATAAAGATTCATTCTTCTAAGAGATACAAGCACACAACAGAATTATTAAACACATCGTTTTCCTCTCTTCTTTTATTGTCTTTTATTTTGGGGGTCTTTTGGCAGACTCGTTTGTAAAGAGGCATCCCTCATCCAATTTCTGATCTGTCAACCAATAAAAAGTTAATAAAAGCTGAAGATACTAGCAACAACCTGAAACATAAAACAGAGCTACATATAGACTCTTTCCTTCTCTGGAAACAGAAATACCATCCACTTTTTGGAGAGCACTATGGACCTGTGAAAGAATAGATTAATAGGCAGAAAAAGAGGCAGACACATAAATAATTTTAAAACATGACTAATGTTCTAAATCATTAAATGATGATTTTACCATGACTTTATCATATCTCTTTCCATTCAGTTGCATGCTTCTCCCATTAGGAGCAATTTCTCTTCAGAATTCCTCAGTCACTTTCCTAAGAGAGTTTCACCAGTGTGAAAGAGAAGAGCTGACAGACCAATTACGATATCATGGATTTCCCCTAATTAACACTGTCTGGTTAGCAACTAAAATGAATATCACAACACAAACGTTTCTGGAGTTTGCAGGCAATAACGATTTAATAATCATTGTGATATGTATAGCCACTTCCACATGTGTTTACATGACAGAAGCACCAAAGCCTGCTGAAGTGGAAGATGATCAAGGTCATGTTCCTAATTAGGCAATAAGACAAAAGGAAAGGGCAAGTTGATAAACTCTTCACAGTATTTGTATACCCCTAAAATACTAACTAATCATGGGATTATTTGTATATCACACTGGCAAGACAATCAAAGCTTTTACCTCAGAATTATCAAAAAATAAAATTTTCATCTTAGGAAAAGATTTTTACCACAAAAATTCAGGCGATCCTGAGTATGAATGGGTTTTATTTTAATTTTGTACAAGATGAAAATACTGGGACCACTGAAACATTTGGTTTCAATGATTTTGAAAGGTTTAAACTGTCAATTTTGGGAGCTTTCTTCTGAAAAACAGCAGCACAATCTGTGGCCACTGAGGCTTCTAACTTTGCTATCACTTCCCTGAAAGGACAATTAGGATGGCAATTTGATTTTTTCTAGAGAAATAGAAACAAATGTAAAACCTGTTCTCTGTAGGGGACAATGATGACTAGGACTAGATGGCAGACTATTGGATTTGGCACTGTAGGGATTCCCTCGGTGTCCCATGCATCAAAATGAACTTCACACACTCATCAGTCGAGATACTGGAAACATAATGTTGAATGCTCTTCTCTCGAGTCCCATAAGCCGTAGACCTACTTAACAGAGCTCTTCTGAGGACAACTGGGTTTGCTGCAATTGGGCTACTGTGACCCTAAGAACACGCAGCAACACATATGGGTGCTGTCTCAAAAATTTTTGTTTGTTTGTTTGTTTTATAGTTACTAATAAATGGACCTTTTCACTTTGCCCCTCCATTTGCTCCATGATTCCCAGTATAAAGAGTTTATCCAATCCTTAGTCTTTGCTTAGAGCAGGAAATATGAAATGGGAATATGGCCTTTTAACACCACAGTTACTTACTCGACAACTTCCCCGATCCGTGCAAGATGTCTTCAAATAGTTTTTGTTTTGCTTTTCCGAGGGAATGTAGGATTTGATGTGCCCTTATCACAGTAAGAAATCATCACTTTCATGGCACAACAGGAAATGCAACAAAATGTCTTTGAGGAGTTCAGTTTGATTTTCTCTGGGATATTCAAGAATCCCCTCCACAGTATCTCAACACGATGCTTTGAACAGTCCCTTTACTCATCGGTACTTTGCTTAACTAATTAAAGGCTTCATCTGTATATTTAATGTAAATGAGGAAAACAAGAGGTATACAAACCCCAGGTGCAAAGCCGTACAGTGTTTGCTTGCTATGTTAGAAGCAATCTTGTTTTCCTTTCTTTTCTAATTAAGAGGTGATTTTACTGGAACAGGCCCTATTTTTTGTATCCCTTGGGTGCAGAAAATTCTCCTGCAAACCTGAAACATGCTGACCCTTCACGTTATCCATGAAAATTTCGAACATGCAGCACCTTCCAGGCTGGTCTTTCAATGCAGCTGCTCTGGTGGTGCTGCTGCTGCAGGCCAGGGGCTGTTGGGAGCTGCCAGGCATCTCTCCTGGCACAGTAGATGAGCTCTGGCTGCATGTACCTGGTTTGTAACGATTGTTGTAAACCCTTTGCTATGAAACAGTTAAGAAAATATCCACTGGCAGAAGGCAAACACAACTCACAAATGTTTCCTTCAGCAAGAAGATGGAGTTCTTGCCCAATCCTCTTAAAATGCAGTGAAGTAGCCTTTCAGAAAAGGGATTTTTTTTTTCTTTTCCTGTGAGAAACTGCATATATACAAGTTCACCACACCCCAAAGCAAACTTACAGCCTGTGTTATTTGGCTGGAGCCATTTTTAGCTACACAAGAGAAAACATGATTTCATAATGCCATCACTTATCCACTCTCTCTTAGCAGCCCCAGCTCCTGAAGCAATTTAGGTCACCCAGATAACTGCACTCAGTGTCTCTACCAGCAAAGCTGGTGTTTGAGAAGAACTCACCATTAATTATGCTATCTGTTCAGGTATGTGCGTGTTACAGTGCAGTCAGTGCAGTGCACAAACGTGTACGTACCAGCCATGGCTAATTAATAGGAGGCATGTAAAATAATTAAGCAATAAAATACAAGGCATTCCAAGGAGATCAGTGATTTTTTGAGGAGTGTTGCAAAGTCTGGGAGCAACAGAAGAGCCTTGAACAACACGTGGAGTGCAAAATGGTTCACAAATTGAACTGTTAGTTATCTTTTATATCTTAGATAAAGATGGATAGTTACATGTAAAAATTATTACCATGGCTATACACCTGTACTGATTTCTCAGCTTAGCTCCCACAGACGGCACTGGAGTGCCCCACACCAGCACCCCACACGGCTGGGCCACCAGGATAGGCAGACGTTGTACTTGGGTTCCCATGCAGGAAAACCACCCTTGCCCCAAAGATGTCTCTATGAGTCTGCAAGAACCACATCACCCAGCTCAGCAAGGAATAAAAGCTTTTTCCTCCATACAGTTCAAAGCCTGGGGACAGGAAAGACCATCTTCCTGTACCGCCCCAGTGACACATTGGTCAGCAGAAAGCGTGTCACCTCTTTGTGATGGCACACGGAGTTAAAGATGACTTCAGCCAGGGCACAGAGGACATCCCCCAGAGGGTAAGTGATTCAGCAGGGCATGGGGGTCTGTGTCTGAGTGCCTCTGTGAGAAGAGTGAAAAACTAATGAGAACTAGCACTCCTCTGAAGTCCTCATTTCAGTAGGATTGCTTCACTAAGCTTCGGGTGCTTACGTACAGTTCAGGAACTGAGGTTAGGCAAACTGTATGCACTCAGAAATTAATTTCCACATAGGCAGGTGTTTTCAATAAGAAGTGGCAAAGACTGAAAGGTATGTCCACTCTGCTGTGTGCTGTTATGGCATTAGATGAGAAAATCCACTATCTTCAGGTATGAAGAGAGGAAAGAAGAGAACTGTTGGGAGAAGTGGCTTGGAAGAGGTGGGAAAAGAAGCAGTGAGTCTCAAGACCAGACAGAAGTACTAGAGTTAACAGTTTTAACATAGTATCTTCTGTCTTCGAGTATGAGGGAAGTAACTTCTGATATATATCCAGACAGTGCTAGTCATAACTTGTAATGGACCATTCAATGTCCATCTCTTGCAGCACTCAGTTTGGAAAGCCTCTCTGGTGTCCTCAGAGAGTTTTTCTCAATTGCAGAGCACGGTGCATATACCCTGGACTGGGCAGTGAACCAGATGCAAGGCTGCATCCTCTTGCTCAGCCAATCTCAGCATCCAGCATGACTTTATTTGTGGAAAGTGGCCTTTTGCATCTTACAGTTTGGCAACCCTCCGTTTTTCCTCCAGCAGGCGCTCATCCAGAGGACACTCAGATCTACATAAAATGACTGAATTGGTCTCACAAGTGAAAGCCTCCAGAATTTCAAATGTGCTCTCTGTGTATTAGTACTGGTCCCTGACAAGCATTGTAAAGCTCCTTGGGATGTCAGATTTGTCTATTCCCTTACCTAAAGCTCCTGAAGCCACCTGTGCTTCATCTCACCCTTTCCCAGCCTTGCAAGTTCCTGTTCCATAGGACAGTTTGTGAAAGCAAGCACCTGGGGCACAGGGCCGGTGCCAGCACA
Source organism: Ibidorhyncha struthersii (assembly GCA_013398815.1). Classification (NCBI taxonomy): domain Eukaryota; kingdom Metazoa; phylum Chordata; class Aves; order Charadriiformes; family Charadriidae; genus Ibidorhyncha; species Ibidorhyncha struthersii. Next base: position 83,623 of record VZSZ01011271.1, on the reverse strand, counting down.
ACCTTGCTGTGGGCGCCTTTTGGGAAAAGGTTTCATGCCACGAGGTTTCATGCAGCACAAATTGTGCAAGATCATTCTGCATAGCTGTGCTGGATCCTTGAACCAGGAGCCCAGGCAGGCAAAGAGGAATGTGGAGAAATTCACCTTGCCTCTGCCGTGCCTCCTTGTCTGTGACCAGTGCCTGTAAGGTTTGCTTCAGCATCCGATCCTGAGCTTTACCAGCAGGATCACAACCCCGCACTTCAGGAGAGCAGACTTTGGCCTGTCCATTGAGCTGCTTAGAAGAACTGTGGAGGATGCAGTCCTGGAGGAAAGAGAGGACCAGGAGAGCTGTTTATTTTCAAAGATCACCTCCTTTGAGCTGAAGAATGGTCCACCCTGATGAGCAGGAAAAAAGCAAAGGTGGCAGGAGGACTGCCACTCCTCACTAAACCCAAGCATAAAAAGGAAAAAAACAGGAGGTGGAAGCAGGGACAGGTAACCCAGGAGAAATGCATGGACGTTGCTTGAACATGCAGGTATGAGGCTAGGAAAGGCAAAGCCCACCTAGAGTTAAATCCGGTGGGGAATATGCAGGGCAACAAGAAAGTCTTCAACAGGTACATCAGCAGCCAAAGGAAGACTGGGAAAATGTGGGCCTGCTGCTGAATGGGGCAGGGGACCTGGTGACAAAGGACAAGGTAGTCAAATGGACTGAGGTACTGAATGCCTTCTTCACTTTGGTCTTCACTGGTATTGGCCTTCAGCGATCCCAGTGCCCTGAGACCAGGGGGAAAGACTGGAACAAAAAAGGCTGCCTTGCTGGAGGAGGATTATTTAGGGAACATGTGAACACACTGGATGAACACAAGACCATGGGCCCTGGTTGGACGCACCCACGAGTGCTGAGGGAACTGACCAATGTGACTGCAAAACTACTTTCCATTGCCTTTCAAAAATCATGGCAATTGGGAAAGGTTCATGCAGACTGGCAGAGAGCAAATGTGACTACCTTCAAGAAGAGTGAGAAGAAGGATACGGGGAGCTACAGCCTAGGCAGCCTCTCCTCAATCACAGGGAAGGCAATGGGGCAAATAATCCTGGAAAACCTTTCCGAACACATGAAGGGCAAGAAAGTGGCTGGGAGTACTCAGCAAGGATTTGCAAAGGGGAACTCATGCATGACCTGATAGCCTTCTACAATGAAACAAATGGCTCAGTGGGTGAGGGGGGAGCAGTGGATGTTTATCTTGACTTTAGCAGCACTTTTCACACTACCTCCCACAACATCATTAATGACCTAGATTGTGGGACAGAGTGAAGGCTCAGCAAGACTGAAGACAACACGAAGTTGGGAGGAGTGGTTGATACATCCCAGGTTGCGCTGCCATTCGGAGGGACTTGATCTGAACACACTGGAGGAATAGGCTGACAGGAATCTCATGAAGTTCAATACGGTGAAGTGCAACATCCTGCACCTGGGGAGGAAAAGCCCCATGCACCGATAGTTTCTGGGAGCCAACCGACAGAAAAACAGATCTGCAGAGGACAGTGGGGGATCCTGGTGGACAAGCAGCTGACCATGAGCCAGCAATGCACAATTGCAGCACAGGTCAAGAACCTCCTGAGCTGCATTAAAAGCAGTGTTGATGTCAGGTCAAAGGAGATGACCCTGCCCTCTACTCAGCACTGGTGACACCACAACCGAGTACTGTGTCCAATTCTGGGGTCCCCCGTACAAGAGAGACAGAGACATACTGGAGAGAGTCCAGCCATGGGGTTGATGAAGGGACTGAAGCAGGTGTCCTACAAGGAGAGGCTGAGAGAGACGGGACTGTTCAGCCTGGAGAAGGGAAAGTTCAGGGAGGGGTCTTATCACTGTATGAATAACCAACGGAGTTGTAAAGAACTGGCTGGGGGGGGGAGGGGCGGCAGACTAGAGATCTCCAGAGGTCCCTTCCAACTCATCTGTTCTGTGATTCTGGGAAGACAGCAAGAGTGAGAAAGCACGTGTTTTAGTCTGTCCACCCAGGGAAGAAATTGGGAGTCCAGTTCACATGGCAGTGTCTATCCAATTAGCTTATTCATTGATTTTTAACATAAAGCTCAGAAGAACATGCTTCGCCTATAGCTCTCAGTGAAGTGATGACTATCACTAGTCACAGCTCTCTCAGGCTTTTCCGCTGCTGTAATGGAAATGACACAACTGAAGTGAATGTGACTATAAAATACCCGATGATGTGCTGCTTTGCATGGAGGAAAAGAAAGCAGTATTTTCAGAACAAACATCACTGAAAAACTGTGATGATAAGTTTGAAAATCCTTCTGTTAAGAAGCGTTTGAAAAGAATGCTAAAGTGTGGCTAAAACTGCTTAATTAGATATATTTTGTCCCACTCTGTGATATTTATTACCTTTGTCATCCAGTGTATTATTATACGTTCTGAAGGTCAGACTTCAAAGTCTTGCTTTAGCTTCTTTCATTTGCTCAAAAGTGCCTGGTCTCGATGCCCTCTGCCAAATTCCTTTCTGCAGAGGTTTTATCAAGCACTTATGAAATTTATATTTGACCTGTGATTTTTCTTTTCTAAAGCTGGGGGAGATATGAAACTCATCCAATTTTAATTAGTACTTTAAATGGGTCATTATCATATCTGAAATATCTGAATGAGGTTCTTGGAGCTGGCACATTTTCTCAGAGGGTGGCATATTCAGATGCTTTACATAACATGGTTACAATGCAAGAGGGAGCTCTATAATTTTCCCCGAAGTGGTGCAATGCAGAAGGATGTGTACTAGATGAGAACTCCCTGGGGAGACCCAGAGCAAGCAAGTGCCTATCATGTCCACACATTGCAAGGATGTTTTTGTTGCTTTGCTAGATATAAAGGCTGTCAACAAAAGAGGTAGAAGCTTGGACTCGTGCTTCACGGTAGAGGCTAAGACGGAGCTTCACTGCCCTCCTCTGCAGTCACTGGGGAAGGAGGAGCAGTGTCTCCCCAGCCTGCCCAAGTCCCAGCCACCTCGTTGCAAAAGGGACTTCTCCTTGCCAGCCCACGACAGCGGTGAAGAAACTCTGAAGGAAACAGCCCTGACAGCCCTTTCATGTTCTTCCTGCATATTTACATGTGGTTTTCCCCCATTCCTTTTGGCCTTTTCATGGTGTTTGGTTCTTTCTTACCTTCCTGCTCTGGGTAAAGAAGTAACATCTGGTGCCAGCCTCCTATGACTTTTCAAAGTCCTTTTAAATAACACCAGGCAGTAAGCAAGCCACAACAACTGTTATGCCTTACCACCGTACCCTGTGATGTACTTTTGGGGAGCTGGATCCTGGCACTCTCATTTTGTACCCATGCTGGATTCCCAGCTATGCTGCCAAAAAGGGTTTAAAATCAACGGGGAGTCAGTATCGGTGCAGACAATCTTCCGCTACTTGGCTCCTGCCTGCTCCTTTCGGCAAATGAACAGAGTGTGATCCCCTAATGATCTTACTATATTCTGCAAAGAACAAGTATTTTTTACCCATGACTACTTATCTCATGTTTAGTTACTGGGTGGCAACCTCCAATATAAAACGTTGCCGCTGATAATACAGGCCAGCAAGGCTGCATATAGAGGAGAGTAAACAGTCTGCTCAGCACGGTCCCCTGCAGCCCTCTGATAAAAGGGAATGTGAGCAGAGGTGCACCTTGACCAGCTGGAGGTTTGAAATGTGTTTGCGGGAGCTCAGGTTGCAGCCTGTGTAAAAGCTCTCCTTGTGTAGTGGTTAGATCAAGCATCAGTGGCTGCTGTTCACTGGTGCATGTGGAATCAAAGCCAGTGACAGGGTAAAAAAAAAAAAAAAAAAAAAAGGAAAAAAAATAAGAAGGAGAAAAAAAAAAAAAAAAAAAAAGGAGAAAACACATGGGACAGAGCAAAGAACAAGGGCCGGCTGATGTTATCACTCAGCTGCAAACAGCAGGGCAGGGGAGGGAGGGTTGCGTGTCCCAGTTAATCCAGCCTGCCGCAGATTCAAAGAGGGTCTGCTTTGCTTTTAACTCCAGTTCCCAGAAGAGGGAAACAAGGAAGAAAAACAAGTGGAGGAGACTTGGAGGTGGGTAAGGCAAATAAAATACAGCAATGGCAGAGTGTCCTAAAGTGAGCAAGGAGAGGAAACCGTAGAACATGTTTTTACTCAAAACAGCTGCTTAGTTTTCCACCTTGAACAGCAATTACCTGTGTCTCCCAAAACAAGTTTAGTAGCATTCACATTAGGGGTGGTATCACCTTCCATTTTCTCCACACTTACCTGCATTAGACTACACAAAACTGGGTGGCAATTTGTATTTCAAACCTGAATCCAGCCAGGCACTTAAACACAGCCTTAAACTGAGGCACATCATTAGTCCCACCAAAGTCAACAAGCTATTGATTTGATTAAAATTTAACAGGTGCTTGAATACTTTGCTAGACTGAGATCTGCCAGGCACATTTATTTGCTAATTCCCCCCAGTGCTGAACAAATGATGCACCCTATCCTCCTCCCAGGCAGAGCCTGCCTGCTGAGCTGCGCTCCTGCTCCGGGAGACTCCATGCACACCCATCCGCAAAGGCCCTTCCTGCAGCACATCCTCGCCTGGGGCTGCCAGTGCGGGCTGCTATCCTCTCATCTCCGGCTCCTGAGAGATGCCTTCTGCCTGTCCCAGCTGAAATGAGCCAGGGTTGGCCTGAAAGGTTTAAATACGGACAGAACCTTGCTAAGCCAGCTCTCTTTGACTGAGGTGGGTCAAGAAGTCTGTGCTGAGCCAACAGGTTTAGGAGGATGGTAGTTTCTGTCTTGGATGATGCTTTCCATCCCGCACACCTGAGCCCCAGGGAGGGGCATGTTAGCTGCCAGGCTGAAAACATCTTGGTAAAACTGTAATGTTTTTTTAATTGGATAGTCAAGGGAATAAAACACAAATTGCTCTTTGTCTTGGGTAGAGAATACATTCACTCATCTTTATACTCACCCTGTGTCGCAAATTGTTGGTAACTCCTAAAACAGAATGAGTAGATGTGGGCACCACTTCTGCAGGTGTAAATGCAGGGCAGAGCCTCTGTTGTCAGAAGTCTCCCTTTGGAGTCAAGCCATGAAGTGGAGTCATTATTTCTGTTCCTCTGCGATATTTAGTGCTCACGTGTACTTGAAAAAAGGTACATTTCCCAACCACAGGAAAATTATTGTAGTTGTGGACTGAAGCTGGAAGTTCCATTCATCCACGAGGCTGCCTGTATAAAACAAAGAAGGTTGTACGGTTCCCTTAAGCTGTACGTGTCTTGGGCTTCAAAGTACGTACAGGAAACACACCTACAAAAATACATGGATTTCTGAAGCCTCAGGTTAAAAATGTAATACATGGCTTACTGACTTGGCGTATTATGCTCAGTCTAGTAATTCTGCACCATGCTGTGCAATTAAAAATGTCAAGCTGATAGGGGTAATTTAAACTATCCTTCCCGGAGAAATACCCGCACCATGACTCAGAATTGGCTTTGGGCATAGGCAAAGTCAGGAAGAGGATTGCTTGGGAAGGGAAATCTGCCATAGGTTAGCAGTGTATATACCACAGCCTTGAAAAATCCTTAAACACGGGTTGAATTCTAGATTCTTTAGTTAGGCCAAATGAATCCAATCTTATAGTAGATGCTTTAATTACTTGCCTCCAGTGACTGCACATGGAGCTGAGGCCTGGCAGTCTGGGCAAACTTCTCACCCCTCCACTGAACTCAGGCACCGTGAGTCGCACTGCCTACACATGTCTTGTAGTGGGTGCGAAAAAAAGGCTGTTGTGGGTGTGAGGATGTGGTAAGCCATTATTTGTAACTTTTTCAAGTAAACAATCAAACAGAAAAAGATCCTCTCTGCGTTGTGGTTTACTCTGAAACTGTTGAGAAAATCTGGATTGCTTCTGTCTTTGGCTATTAAACTTGATTAATATGGCCAAGCAGAAGCAAATGCAGCAGTAAAGGGTTCAAAAGGTACTGTTCTCCCTCTCTCTGTTATTTTCCAAATTACTTTCTTCCTTTCTGACTGTATTACTCATTAGATTCTATTTCAAAGACCACTAATCAGGCTAAGTGCCTGTGGCTTGCTGGGAGAGATGCGGTTTAGGAAGCACACAGTGCACAACCCCATTTTAGCAGTGAGATGAGGTGGGGCATTCCAGGTGTGAGCACGTCCAGGGCTCCTCGATGAAAAAAAATACATGCATTTCTTGAAATGCTGATTGCAGTGCACTTACACAAGCTTTTCTGGCAGGCAAGAAGGCAATCCTGGAACTGCTATTCATCTTGCACAGCTGTTACTTCTCAAATCAGACACTGTAAGGATTAGAGATGGGATTCAAGAAAGCACAATGGGAGTACGGACCTACCTTTGCCTACCAACCCCATGATCTCTAACCTCGCTGTAGCTGACTGCTGCTGTACCATCATTCATTCAGTTCCCCGTACCAGCAGGTGCCAGGCCAAGACCAAAAGAAATCACAGCAAGTATAGCTTTTCTGCACTATAAACGTGGAGAGGTATTAGGGCTGTAAAGAAATGTGAATAAAGAAAGACAGCTTCTTTAGCTTTCTTCCTGCAAATTATATCGTGATCCAAGGTATTTTACAGAAACACATGCAGAAAGAAGGATGACCTTCAACCAGACACCACTCAGTCCTTTGCTTGCAGAAAGAAATGCAAGGACGGGTTGCTTGATGTTAGTTGTTTGCTTATCCAGGCACTGTCAAGACCTGTTTGGACTGCCCCGTCCCATTGAAATAGCCATGTGCTCTGCAGGACAAAATAATATTAATCTTCAGCACTTCTAGAGTGCTTAACATTTTGCCAGGGCTTCACAAATGTGAACTGAACTGCAGTCATAACACTGATATGTGAAGTAGTGAGCTGACAGCGAGGTAAGATAGCAAACACTGTCTTCCCCTTTCTACAGATTGATAACACAGCCTCACTCAGAAACCACAGTGTCAAAACGAGTTTCCATGACCATAAATCTGGACAGTGGTCTGAATGTAGCGTAATAATGTGGGGTTTTTTTTGGTAAAAATCCCTTGGGAAAAGCAGCAGAAACATCACTTTTTGGTGGGTAAAATGACCTTGAAAAACAGAAGCCTGGTGAGTGCAGAGGAATATGCTTCCCGAAGAGCTTGCAGGAACAAATTAGCCACAAATGAAACAGAACTGAAAGGCAGGGAGGACAATAAGGATAGACTTAAACTGAAAGGTTTTGTCCTGCAAAGATAGACACATATATATTCCCTGCCCATGGCAGGGGGGTTGGAACTAGATGATCTTTAAGGTCCCTTCCAACCCAAACCATTCTATGATTCTATGATATATGGACGTGGTGACCTCTGCACGCTGGGGCTGGGGCTCTGCAAAGCTCCTCAGTGACTACACCTGGCATCATCCAGCTCCTCTGGGGCATTACCTGACAGCCCGGCTGCTCGGATGTGGTTGTCATAGGGCAGGGGTAGCCCTGAAGACCACGATGGGACTAGGGAAACTGTACCTGTGTATGACAAAGACTGAATCACCTGATGAGGAGAAATACCCTTCTGGAGGGTGTTATTTGGGGAAAACAACATAAGATAGGTCCTTCATTACTCTCTCAGTCGATTCATATCCGTAGAATAAGTAGGGTGCCGGGGTTCACACTGGTAAGCGTATTGGAAAAATGTCTCAAGCTACATAGTTAAATCTGTAAAGTTGAAAACTGACGGCTGTCTCAGGTGAGCTGTTTCTGTTTCCATGACCTAATCCATAGTAGTAATGCCCACAAATAACCTGTCAGAGGATGTAAAAGGAGAGACAGCAAGCTTAAATTCTGTGGCTTATTACTGATTACAATAGCTATTCGATCATAGTCTTAAAATTGAGTATTTATTAAAGGCTGCTTCTTTCCTCAGTTTTAAGGGTCTACAATTTTTAAAGATTTGCTGTAAGACCATTTGAGTAAGGTATCTCCAGTAGCTCTGAGGAAAGCGTTTTGGATGCAGAGCAAGGTGGATGTTAACATTACCGGAGTGTGGAGCTGAAATTGCTCTCCCCGTTTCTATAATACTGAACTCTGCTGCAAGAACGGCGTAGCTTTTTGTTGCTAAGCATACGAAAAGGCATGCTGTTCAGTAAAACAGGCTATCCATCACATAAACCAAAACAGGAACATCTGCATTTTGCTAGGATTGAGGTTTAATCTGACTCCACTAAGAATGTCTAACTAAGCCTTTTTTAACTTGTTTGTTTGCACTGCAGATGGAATATTCTTGTGTCCACTCAATTAAGCCCTCTATAAGTAAATGCAGGATTCATCAAGTAGTCATCAGGATCTGGTAGACATTAAGTCCTGTGCCAAGGCTCCTCATGAAATTAATCCCCGGTTCCTTAGGAGTTTCCAGACAGGAGTTTGCTTCTGTTTTCTCTCATAGCAGGGCTGGACGGATAGGAAGTGAAAAGCAACAGCTCTTTATCTAAATCACTGAGCTGCTGCGCCGGCATGCACGGGAATAGTCTTTGCTCCAATCAAACAAGCAGGCAATTAAATTGGTAGATTTTCCTGTTTGGAAGAAGCTGTTACCATACCTTTTTCTCTAAGTCACAAGGCTGTACTCTAAATGAGATAAGACCATCTAGCTAGTGGGTTTGCCTTTCCTGTAGAGATATTGATATGTTGCTGCTGTGAAACCATGGGAAACCAGGTCACTTTTAGCTATTTTTTCTCTCTGCTAGTTAACACCCTCTCATGTAAGGCCACTTCACTTGGCTCGCTGGAGCATGCAGTAGCTCCCTGGTAAGTTTTGTGAAGGAAATAGCGTTATCTGATAACATGAGCTGTACCATAACATTTAATGCCATGCTTAAAAACCTAATCCTCAAATTAAGTGATTATGTGGATATCCCAGCTCATTAAAATAATAAATATTAGCTTTTTCAGACGTCACTGCTGCAGAGGAAGGCTTGAAAATGAGTGCCCAAAACTCACAAACCATGAAATAGAAATAATTCTGACTAATTTGTACTTTTTTTAAAAATATAAAACATGAGATCCAAATTTCTGTAATAAAAATGCATGCCCTATTTTTATTTGTATGTTCTCTCATTTTTAAAGAAACCTCTCAAAAGGCCTTGTTGCCTGTGCCTAAAAGCATCAAACACTGGGTTTTTTTAATTGCAAACTAGTAAGAGTGTCACATGCTTTCTTACACTGGTATTGCTACTCTTTATAAAGGGGTGAGGTGTTGCACTTTGGAAAAACAAATATTCACCAAAACGTTTAAAGTTTCATTTCCTTTTTCAATTTTACACTTAAAAAATCAGTTTCATTTCTGCATTTATTTACACTTCTTTTCTCAAAACATTCACAGACACTTTAATCTCTGCCCAAATGCCTCTTTTATCCTGCAAAGGCCTTTTGCAACTTAAGTCTGTTTCCACTTTTGAAAAACATTTATTCTTGCTCTGCATGGATACTTGGTTTCAGTGCATGTCTTTATAGCTCTGTGTCTTTTTACAGGGAAGCCTGGAGGAGGGGAGAGAGACCATAATAAGAGGCAGTAGGGACACATCTTGTCTGAGCACAGCTTTTTTGGCAGCCCGTGCGCCCTTTTGCCAGTTTACCTGGTAGAGAGTCTGCCTTCAGTCTCAAATCCATTATCCACATAGAGAAGTATGACTGCAGAACTTACCTTCCTCTTACCAGAATTTACTGCAAACCTTTTCCTCTGCATTACGTTTCTCTCCATTCCTTACCTGACTTGAGTCTGCAAATTTTAACATGTTTTCCCTTTGTTTTCCTCCAGTCCTCTCCTGCAGCACTTTTCACACATTTAACATCATCCAGCAGTAGCTGTCATCACAGTTCAACGGGCCCATTATGAGGCTTAATTTACTGTGGCCAAACTGGCTTCTCGGTGACTCACGTTACAGCCTTAGGAGCTCTCGTTTTCTGGTACCTGGGATACACGGAAAAGGAGGCAGAAATCTTTGACTCGGTGTTGAACTGCTGGTTAGTAACTTAGCAGGTTATTTGTGTTTAACAAGTCTGAGATACGTATTGACAGCTGTCTTCCGCAACTGGGACCTTGAGAAAAATGCCCCTCAGGGCTGCTTTGAGAGCTACCTATATTTAGAAGAACTCTAAAGGTAAGAGCAGTTATTAAATTCGTTCCACATGGGCATCGTACCAAGGAGTTTTCTTACAGCCGTGCCACCTCCAACAGTAGGTGACAACAGAAGATCATCAGGGATTGAAAACGATATCACAAGGCTAAAAATAAGACTAATGAAAAATGACATATGGTTGTCTGGAGAGGGCCTTTCACACTCTCCTAAGATCCTGTAAAATTTGAACATAAATAACATGAAGTCAACATCGTTGACCTTCTGAGACAGAAAGTCACACTAGTGATGCTAATCTGTTCTAAGGATTTCCTGCTCTTTTCACCCCTTTCCCTTTGGTCTTACATAAAGACATTTATTCAAGGCAGGTCTCAATTACCTTTAATGGGTGTCTTAGGTGATGCTAGTGGCAACCTTGTAAAAAGTACTCAGCCAATTTAACAGAGAGGTCAGCTTTAATAATGAACCCTAGTATATTTGCAGATCAGTGAAATAACTGTGCTGAAAACCTGCTGTGGTTTGTAGTGGAAATTCAAGCAGAAATCCTGTTATCTCCTGCTCAGTTGTGCCTATGCTGTCCCTGCAGCAGGCCAGCATATCTACTGAGCTCTTTGAAAGCAAAACAGGGAACTTCTCCTTGGATTTGCCATCACTGAAAAAGACGGACTTTCTCCAGGTAAATTTGCCCAAGCAATTATCAGGATCAGCTTAAAAGAACACGAAAAAAAGGCCTCTTCCACAGAATTTCTTCCTCTTAAAACCTGCAGGCAGCCTCTCCTGGCATCCCTTTGATCCCACCTCCTGCCTCTCTCCTCCTGTGATTCTTTCCAAGAGGGTCTCTTTTGCCACACCCACTTCTCTAACCCACAAGTGTCACCGGGGCAGAATGTGAGGATTCCCTGCTTTCGTCCATGACTTCTGCCTTGCCCAGAACCCAGAAACCATGGAGATACTCATCAGGGAGGAAGGTTGCTCTTCANGGTGGGGGGGGGGGGCGCGTTGTGTCTTGATTTTAGTGCATGGACTTCACAGGTGATCTGTGTTTCTGCTGTAAGTTTGACATTCCCAGCGTGTCTCACTTACTATGCAGAATCAGTGTATGCACAGTAGGTTTGATACTTCCCAGGTGTATTGGGCCCATTAGGTACATACTGGATTGAAGCCTGCAAAAATATTTCTGTCAAGAAAATCCATCTATCACAGCAGGCCTGAAATGACCTTCCCAAGAGCCAGTGTCTAAAATCGAATTAAATTTTCACTACCTTGCTAAGAGGCTGTGTGAAGCCAGAAGCCCAAACCCTGAACAGGACTCAAATTCAGTCCTAAATGAGTCATCACTCTCCTTCTTCCAGTGTTTATTTGTTTATAGCAAGTAACTGGTGGAGCACAAAGTGTGGTCTCTTCCCCATCATACACCCACCTCGGCCATACAGTGATCAAGTTGCCATGCTGGAAGAAAAGCAGGAGGGCTTCTTTTATTATTTTTTTTCAAAAACAGTCCTCCAGGATATAAAATAGTATTTCTTGCCCATATTATCAGAAATGACATGGTTCACAAAAGTCAGCAACCACATTTTTTCCAGCAGGTTGCCAATTTTTTCTAATTTGCAAAGCATCCAAAAATGTTTCAACTACTGGACCTGTTTCAAATTTTTATTCTCAAACCCTGTCACTTTTATAGATTCTTGGGGCAATGAAAATATCTGGCAGGCTCAGGGCGGAATACTGACTTTGCCACATCCCAGTTTATTCATGTTGTGCCCTCGCAAAGGGTGCCAAGGACTAGAGAATATCTGGATGTTGTCTGGATTTATTGCCTTCAACTCTCAACAGTCCTGTCAAACCCCATAAACTGAGAGGCTTGCGCAGTTCATTCCCTCCTCATCATTTCACAGAGACAAGGCTAAAGCCCCCCTGTCACTGTGGCACCTCTCCTGCTCTGCAGTCCCACGTGCTCAACAAAGGTTGCCAGCCTGGCCGGGATGCCAGTGGGACAGGAGCATCACAGGGATGTGCTGCTGCCGGCTGGGTAGCACAATTGAACTATCCCTGCCAGAAGGCATATTCCCAGCCTGGCCCCACAGTCCCTCCCCGGCATCCAGCACCTTCTCACAGGTCAGAGGCAAAGTCACCCAAGAAAGCTGCCTCCACAGCGAGAGATTCACCAGGCTTCGTGGCCAATACTCAACACAACAGGTAAAACTAGCACACTGTGGGGAGGTGAGCAGGAGCCCTCCGGAGACCACACCACATTGTCCCAGTCCCGTCTGCTGAATGTGGGCAGCTGGGCGAAGAAAAAAGCGGTTTTACACAGATACTGCCCCACATAACTTCATGAGGTGGGCTGCAACATCATCTTCAGCTAGTAAGACAACCCTGGTTAACCACAGTGAGGTCTCTGTTAAAAAAAAAAAAAGCAGACAAATGCCCTGGATTCTGGAGAAGTGATTAAATCGCATGCCCTGTAAGCTCTTATTATTATAATCGCTTCTGATATGTACTGTGAAACATTCACCTGGCTTTCATCCCCACCTCTGTCTGCTGTTTGTGGTTGAAGAACAAGTGATGTTTATTCTGAGCTAAAAGACAGCTTTGTTCCCGACCAGATGTCTCATTCACTGCACATATGTCAGCCCTGCAGGTGCTATCACAGACTCAAAACCCAGCAAGTTTGGAGCAATTTTCAAATAACAATGCAATGTCAAGATATTACTTAGACAAAATAATAAAACACTTTCTCTGCCCCAGTCACAGCAAGTTTTGAGGATTTTGTTCCCCAGACAGTGAGTTGTATTATGCTTTCTCTTCCATCGCTATAACTGAGAATAAATCCACTGACTTCAGGGGAAGGTTTCACATCTATGCTACTAAAAGTGAAATTTTAAACCAGCATATGGATATGGTGCATATTTGAGGGACTTGGCTGGTTTAACACTTTAATTCTTCAGGGGCTGGCTTTAGATTTTCCTGTGTCTGATGCAGTGAAAGCAAATCCAAGCTTTCAATGAGTAATTTATGAATCTCAGCTTTTGGGGGACGAATTTTACTCCAGGGTTTCACATGAACATTATATCACCTAGATGTAAATGGCAGAAAGCGTCCTTGCATATTTAATCCAGCTGTTACTTCACATAACATACCAACTGACTTCTCCCTTTCACTCATCACAAAAGAACTGTAACATTTTCCTTCTTGCTTTTTTAATACCTACTTTGGATACCTGTTGATTGTTTTACAGTCACAGCTTGCTGTCACGGCAAATATGGGTCCTCAAATGTAAACAGCAAGTGATCCGTCTGTGTTTCTTTACAAGTGAGTTAAATTTAGATTTTAAGATATGAAGAGTAGATTGCCCCAATGGCTCCTAATCAAATACTTGCAGGTAAAACTTTGTTTCTTTTTAAGCTGTATGACTGTTGTAAACGGGGAAATGATTATCGTCCAGATCTATAAAAGTGCCTAAAGAAGAACCTACATAGAACCAGGCTTTTAAGCACCAGAAAACCATACTCCAAAACACTGCCTATCCCACAACAACTAGGAAAATTTTTGGTGGGGCATTAAGTTATACTTTGATACATACAAAGTGCTGCACCTGTTTTGGAAGAACATCACTGCTCCCCACCCATGGGTGGCCAAATCTGCCAGCCAAGCTTCCCACTGACAGGTGGGAGCTCTGCACACTGCGCCGCTACCATGTCTAATATGCTTTGCTTGCAGGTACTTGGGGACATCTTGAGCCAATTTCTGCCACAGGTCCAGAGATAACCACATCAACTCTACACAAGCCAACACTGGAGCTAGACTTATCAATGAGCGAGGAGAAAGACATATGGGCTGCCACAATGCACTGTAAAAACCTTTGGTTATGGATCTGAGGCATAGTATAAACCACAGGGCCCTTTTATAACTGTGTTGTTAGATGGAAATTAAGACCTCTTTTTAAAAAGTTGCAACTTCAGAAGAACCATAACAGAACAAGAAAGTCAAGAAGAAATCCCCAAACCCTGCCAACCCAACCTCAAAACTGCAAAAGGTCAGAATTATGTTCGTCTCTAAAGGGTCCTCCTCTTGACGCAGAAGAGCAAATTGTTAATAATGGGTAATAAATCCCAGTCACAAACAGCTTTTATGGCTTGTGCTTTGTTTTGTAATCTGTTTTCACCATACTTAAGCGGAAGAAGCAGATAAAACACTTTTTTTTAAGAAACCACAAATGTAAGTAATTTGTCTACTTTCTTTAAGACTTTAAGAAACCAATCTGCCTCTCATTTTGCTTCTGTGCATGCTTATGTTTTAATTTTTTTGAGGTTTCTTCACTTTATCTTTGCTTACCAGTTTTGGGTAGGACATGGTGTTTGAAATGTTAAGCCAAGAGAAACTCACTATGTGAGTGTCCAGCACACAAATTCACAAGCCAAAAATGTGTCCACAGCCCAAGCTTAGAAAGAGTTTATTTTTTCTTTCATACCAAATGTTTAAAGCGTATTTTACTTCACCCATTAAAACTAGCAGAAATGTTGAAGTTTGAGTACAAACATACAATTTACAAGTAGTTCACTTTTCTGAAATGTGTGTGTGGAAGCGGGGCGTGCTGACAGCCAGCGTGGAGCAGATTCTGCTGCCTGTTTCTTTTCCATGGAAAATAAGGACATGCTCAGCCAAGAAATTATGTCCACAACTCTTAAGTTTTGACTTAAACCACATGAAAGAGAGTGTGTATAGCACAGTGAAGAGTAGACATAATTGTGCTGCCCTTAAGCTGTATAACAGGGAATGACAATTATACAGCCATCTGAGGAATTAAGGATGAAAATATGCCACGTTCAAAGTCCACATGTGGCTTGCATTCTGCTTGCTAGACCCTATCACTTTTTTTACAAGTATCCCCTCTTCTGCTAGTAAAATAAACTTCAGTGCAGATTAATTTTAACCCAGACCATCACCTTCATTTTGCTGTAGAGTAACTATATGAGATTAAGGCATGTGCTGAAGTCTTTGCTAAATTAACACACCTGCATAAGTAACTTGCTGTGCACCCACTGGATTATCTAGTTGAGTGTCTGTCTATTTTTGCTCTACATTGAGATTTTTGTTTTAAAATCCTGTCTTTGAAATCAGTGGGAAATCTGCTGCAGACAGACAGCATTTCAGAAATTCATGACTACTGCCTAGGGAAACACAGCAAAAGATATGAGTTACCTTTAAGTACAGTAAATGAGACTTTGTATCCTCCACTGTGGATTAACATATTATTTAGATCAAGAAATACATAAGTATAGCTGCAAGGCTTCTAGTCATTCACCATAACGCAAAAAATCTGCACAGTCTGTCGATCAAGATATGTCTTATTTCCAGGATTTCTTTTACAGTGCTACTTGCTCAAAAATTTATGAAGGATTACTTATAAAGGATAACAGCCTTACAGTTTCAAGACAGAATGTTTTCTTGTCATTTTCTTCCCACTTTTAGGTATTTTATTTTCCTGTTCATACCACTGAAAATGCCAAGATGCAGAGTGCATGGATAAGGATTCAACTTGATGCAGAAATGTGAGGAGTGTTTCACAGAAAACAGTTCTCTATCAACAACCCAGAATGCTCACCTCTTCCAAAAACCCTCATTCATTCTTATTCTAATTAATAATTCTAAAATCTAAACGCCCTAAATCAGCACACATTAAGATGAACTCTTTGTACAATTACTTCCAATTCAAGCTGCAGCTCTGCAGGTCACATTTATCCTTTATACCTTAATGCACATATATAATCAGAGGGAGGTCAAGGGGATCTCTACAGATTAGAACTTGCTAGAGCACAGCCTCAGGTATTATACTACTAGTACAACAGTTATATGACCTGTCATGTGTAATTAACTATAGGGTTAGTGCTTCACAATTAGAGCTGTAGTCATATATCCTTCATAAACTCCCAAAGCTGTATGTGTAAACGACTAATTGATACAGTGGCCATGACACCAGCAGGCGGTTCTCTTTCTGAACCTGGTACAATCCTGGTCTTCAGGGACTGGTAATTAACCAAACAAGCCTCCCAGATGAAAGGTGAAATCCTAGCTGTACCGCAGCAAATGCCAACACTGACGTCAGAATGGCCAGGATTTTATCTGGAAAATTGGATTTACGTTCCTAAGAGAGAACATATTGAACATCCTTTCTGTAAAAAAATAATTTGCAGCACAAAAGTTGTGTAACACATACTACCCCATCCACAGTAACCTTCCTGTGGTTACTTCTCCCAGTAAATATTTTTGAGACAAAGGCAAAAGTGGAAAAGAAACCTTTGTTTGTGATAACTGTGCAACTGGAACAAGAATCAACAGAACACAGGGAAACCAGGGTGGGGAACTGCTGGAAGGAAACTGGACAAATATTCAGGTACCTGACTGTTCAGATACAGTCTGTGCCATGGACGCCAGTTTGGTTTTCTTACTAAAGCAGTCAGACAGAAGATACTGTCTCTCCCTGTGAATCTTAACATGCTCACGTCCTTACAGCATCAAGGCTACTACTAAAGACTGATAATACAAATACATTGGCCTATTACTTAAAGGTTGACTTAGGGAAAAGAGAAGTAGAATCACAGAAAGAAATCACAAAACTTGTCGCATAATACCTATAGGCTTCATCACATATATTTTGCAGGATTCCATTCACCGAGTGATTAAATAGTTTGGGACGTTTGTGTACAGATTGCCAAACTCTCTTGAATTTTCAGTAAATACACAGCATCATGTTTGTAGATAGGCACTTTAGGTTACAGACCACAGACTATGTTTTTAACTGCTACATGCTAGCACCCCACACAAAGTCATCATCAATTTGTCAGAAAAGATTTTTTCTTACTACATGACACATACCTAATAATGTCTATTGTTTAATGTTGGTGGTGTGTAAAGGGACCTATCAATAAAATGAATATGAAATGTGACATTTTCCTCCTGATTTTATGCATTTGGTATATTTATTTTGGATATTCTTATCAGTTGGATAAACAATTAAAGTATAAAATGCCAATAATGTGTAAACTGCATAAATCAAAGTTAGCCTTATTGTCTTAGGAACCAAGGAAAGGTAAGAATGAGCATCATCCATCAGTTAGTACCAAACAATGCAGGAGTTCAATTCCTCTCCTTGTCAGCTTCGCAAGAAGAAACAGATACCGCCAAATGGAAATGGTTATTCTTTTTTCTCTTCCATTAGAGGTGCAGCTTCTTATTACTTTGTCTGTCTGAGGTTCATTGACTGCTGAAAAGCATTTATCTTTTCAGGTAAGCTCAGTAAAGGGCACATACTTCTTTTCACTTGGTCTCTAGGTAACCGTGAAAAAAGCTGTATACTTGACACTGGACCTGAGTGGTTCCAAATGCAAGGGAAGATATTTTGTGCCATCTAAAACATGTAGTGTATCATAGTATGGGGGCAAAGGTGATTTCAGATCTAGAGGCCAAAAGTGTGGAAAGATTTTCTGTAACAAGCCTCTACAGAAATCAGCTCGGGGCCCACTGCTGAAGAGGGCTGAATTTCAGTGCCTGTTACCGCAATTAGGATCGGGCTTTCCATTCCTCCACAAACAAATCAAAACCTTCCGCTTAACCCCGAGTTCAGATCTGGCATTGATGAAACAGTCGAGAGGCAGAAAAAAACATTCAGCAATGCCTAAAGCAAACAAGAGGTCATGGGTTACTCTAGGGGGCAGACAACAATAACGTTTTACTCCAGGCAGAAGCCTTATGTAGGCAAGTATGCAATCACACATACTCTTTCCTATATCTCTTCCTAAAGGAACTGGGCATTAGTTGCGTTTTCCAACTTGACCAAAAGTGGCCTTTTTTCAAATTCGGTACTTAAATGAAAAATTGCCATAAGTTTTTTTGGTGACATAAGAAAATGAAACATTTATGGTTCTATATCTCTTCCCTACTCCCTCACTTTTATCCAAAGTCAGTGTATTTTGACAAATCCAAGCATTAGCGGGACTTAAGTTAGCTGGGAGACAGAGCAGGTACTGGAGCACATCGATGAAAGCTGCTGCACGGGATTCATATAACTCGGAAGCGCACGTATCAGGTTTAATATCTACAAGGTATCGCTAACCCAGACGAGTATTTTTTAAATATGTAGAGCACCAATGGGAACACCTCAGCACTGCGTGTGGAATGGTGTCTACTTTGCATGGTTCGACACCCCCATCCCCTGTGCCCGAGCCTGCTGCTCTCCTCTGCACTCCACGTCTTCTCAACTAGAAATGAGCAAATCAGGGACAAAAACGGACTCAGGCTTCTGCATGGATCACAAAAGCATTTTGGGGGGTTATTTATAGAATCATAGAATGGTTTAGGTTGGAAGGGACCTTAAAGATCACCTAGTTCCAACCTCCCTGCCACGGGGGCAGTGTTTAACATTTATTAGAATTGATTTTAAACTGTTTATATAATTTCTGTGAGGACTGCTTTCATCAGCCATGTTAACAATAATCATATAGAGTCCTGAGATGCAAAAAAGCTACTTTAATTTCTCCTTTATGGAGGAGACCCTTTGGGGGTTGTTTTATTTTGGCTTGCTTTTGTCTCCTTTGGATTTTTTCAAAAGCTGCAACCTTGGCTGATTTGAAAACGTATAAAGGGTAAAGGCCTCTAAAATGACATTTCTGACCAAAAAATAAGTGCACTCACCATAAGTTACAAACACTAACTCGTTATTAGTCAGCCATTCTCAATGAAATAAAACAATATTAACGTTTCATTCCAAAACCTGGCATTAAGACAATGCTGGTCAGGCAGCAATTAAACTACAGTCTAAAGTTACCATCAGAGAAAAGAGTGGAGAGATGAAGAGAAAAGGTAAGAGTGTAAGGGGAAACTGCTTGCTCTTGAGAGATTAAGCTGGAAAAACAGGCGCAGGGAAGCTTTAAAAGTGTTTCAAATGCTGGAGAAATTTAATGCTAATATTTCTAAAACTATGGTGTGGCATGGCACCCTTTCATTTGGATGTAGCATAAATGGTTAAAAGGGAAATAAGGTGTACTGTACTTTGTACATGGACACTATTTCACCAATGCTTGAATAGGATTTATTTCACCTGGTCTTCGTTATCTCATCAGTCATCTACCTCAGCCACCTGGGGTTTCTCTTCTAGTCACCAGAGAGATAAAGTCTTGCTGTAGTGGGAGGTGGTAAATGCTCATTCTCCACCTACATTAGACAAGATGAGATCATGGTTTTCTGGAGGTCCTTATTCTTCCTTGCTGACTTTAAGGGATGCCTGCTTCTCCAGAGTGTATATTTTTCTCCATTGACAGTAGAGCAAGCTTAAAGAACAAGCTGAGATGGGGATGGCTGCACCACGTGAAGTTTCCTCTTTATGTGCAGTCCCTGTCCTCTGTGCCTCATGCCAGAGCTGTGGGACTGACCAGCAACAGCAACCTGAGAATGATCTGACGACGTCCTTCCTCTAACGCACAAGCCATTTACTGGAAAAGTGTTACACCACCATAGGAAAATTTACTGATATGTGCCCAAATGGTTCTTTTTGCGGTAATTTTCAGTGCTGATTCCCTGATAGCCTTTCTGCTATAATATCTAGCTATGAAAACACATCCTAGGAAAAATGTTTTCTGCAGATTTCTCGTGGGTACCACATCCAGGCTTGCAGCCATTTTAAGGCAGCTATCCTGCTCTTGCTAAAATTGCTCAAGGAGATAATCTTCCTGTCAGCAAGAGACTGAAAAATTTCAGAGAGGGGATCAAACAGTTTGCAGTCAAATACTGGATTGTGCTTAAGTGCTGAAACTTAAAATAATCAGTCTTATAATTATCTTCTGCTGTTCCAGATCCAAAATATTTTATAAATGCATCCTTTCCAGAGGGTTCTCACTAGGTCACATAAAACACTCACTAGGTCATATAAAACACTCCGTACACTCAACTTTGAGCAGGGAATATCTGTTCTTTTGTTTAGCAGTCATCAAACCTGGCTTTTTATCTTTAAGAGAAGGACAGATTGACTACATCATGAAATGGAAAAGCGGTATTATCATGATCACAGATTTCATTACTTCAATCTGTGCATATATTGTTGCATTTACAGTTAAATTTCTCTGACAAACAATATAACCTACCGCAAAAATCAAGCCATCTCTGTAAAACAATCTGCTCTATTACAGTTACATTGTGCAGCAGCTGGGAATGAAGGCAATTTAGATTGCTTAACAAATGGACAAATTTAATCAGTACAATAGCAGTGGAGCAATCCCTCAAAAGAAAAAAGCAACAACAACAACAACAAAGCAGTTGTAACTCTTTCTATAAAGAAGGCACATTAAAGACAATCTGCTCAGGAGTTCTGCTTCCCTTTAAGCAGAGCCCTTTTATAGTCTGTTCATTGCAAGTAGGTATTGCCAGTTTATAAGGCTCAGCTTTGTGAATTGCTGCCTATCCCCAGTTTTCAATGAAATTGGGATGGAGCTCATGGACCAGAGCGGCTTCAAGTTCCCACCAACTGCAAACAAATACAGGTGCTCGGTCTGCTGAGGAGAAGAGCCAAAACATATTTCATTCTCCAGTAACGAGGAAGAATGGAAGAATATCTGCTGGGCTGTGCATTCGCAGTCAAGGGGAGAAGCTGCAGCAGGACAAACTGCAAACATTTCAGTTCAAAGACAGGACATGGCAATGGCAACATGTGGAAATGTAGCTGAAACCCAGCTGGGCTGATGTATAAAGCAGAGGCGTCGCAAATCAGCACCATTCAAATTGTACTGACAGAAGTAAGGTGATGAGAGGCAAAGGGAAGCGTAAATGTGACCGTACTTTACCCTTCTACTTAAAAGATCAAACGTAAGAGTCGGTTCCCTAATTTGTACAAAGTGTAAAATCAAGCTGTAGGGTTTTGCCTTTTCAACCTTGTTCTTCTGCTGATGTTCTTGATTATCAAAGGGATTTGTGAACAGTCTTTAGCTAAGTTTAGACTCCCTGAAAGCCGTTCATTAGATGTGCTCATCCCTCGCTGTGAATTCCCAAAGCATGAAAAAATCACTCTGCTAAATTTCAAAGGCGTTAAAGATAATCCAGCCAGCCTAAGAGGCATTTTTCTTTCCAAAGAATAAAACAATGCCTTATCGGTTTTGTTGCTACGTAATTTAGGGCAAAGCTGCGGACTGACTCTGATTGCAAGGGTGGCTCTCAGGAGGCATACTGTTTGCCAGCCGTTATTGCTTTACCGGGGATATACTGCACCTGCGGCACATGAAGCATGGCATATAGTCCTTTAAAAGGGTGCAGACTTTCTACAGAGCCTCTGGAAGAAAGGGCATCATTCGGTTCCAACATAAAACTGTACATAGCCTAAGCATTTATCACAAAAGAAATCTCTAAAACCTCAGGCTACGAAAGCTCCTGGGCAGCTCTGTCGCTAAAGTACCAAGGCTAAGGTATCCTACAGATGCTCTTGCTTCTCAGACTCAGGAAAAGGGGATCAGATTTTTGGCATCTCCAGCTTTGTCTGTATAAGTAAGTAAAATGGGCCATGGACCATGGGCCCTGAGGCTAACTGGCAGAGCACACCTTGCTCTGCTCACACTGATTTTTTAGGAACAGTCCCTGACAGATGCAGTCATCCAGGTTGTGCCTGGGCATCCCTTGGGGGAGAAGTAGTTGGTGCATGCCAAAACCCATACCAGGGATTGTGCTAACAGCCAGTTTGAACAGCCATGTGCCAGTGCTGGGACCTGTGCCCTAGCCTTGTTTTATTTCCTATTATCGCCTTAGCCTCTGTTTCTCACTGCCAGCCCAAGGACTGCGGATGCTGTTCTCTCCGCTAAGTGGAATGAACCCTTTAGCAGATGGAAGACAGAGATCACAGCATACCATGCCAGTGCTGTGACTGAATTAAACTAATATCAGATCATAAGTCAATGCCAGGGGGGAGCGGGCACAATCTCCAAAAGCAGAAGGAGCAGATGCTTGTGGCCTCAGCTGTAACACAGCCACCAAGGTACAGAGCCGAGCCATCTGGTTCCAAGTCCTCTTGTCCGACAGGGGCAACCACGAATTTCTGGAAGTAATTTCCAAGTACCTTCCCCTTTGGATGTTTATTTTCTGAAAACACTGAGGCAGAGTAGTGACAGCAAAGGAGTCAATACAGTGGGACTATCTGGGGCTTGTAGCTGTTATAGCAATGCTAACACATAGAACTATTCTCCTGCCACTGAACCATCACTATTTAAAATCAAACCTTTCAGAGGAGAAAAAAAAAACAACAAAAATTTCAGTGAGAGCAGAATCCTACCCCTCAAGCAAGGCACAAGCCTTTGTTTTGGTAAATGAGCAATCTGTTAATTGTCAAATCGAACCACGGCTTGGCTGGTATTTCCTAAGCACCCAAGACCAGGAGCAAGTTAGAACAACACACTAATTAAAGTTTAATTATTTCAGACTGGGGGATCACACTCCTCCTCTCCTCGTAGTAGCTTGTCACAGCAATTAGTTTAGAGCTGCTTGCCCTGTTCCTCCTTACGCCCTTGGGGAGTTCCCACCAGTTAGCAGCATCTGCAGTTAGTACAGCACCACCGCTCCATGGAAGACAACTTGTACCAACAGCCAGAGACGAGCCTGAAGGGAGCAGAGCAGGTGGGTCCCATTTGCAGCATCCCGAGCCCAGCAGCTGCCCTCTGGTCACGGGAGCTGGTTAGAGCACACCGGGCAGGCTACGTGCCGCACAGCAAAGATTCAATAGGTTTTATCTTCCTGACTGCAAATGCAGCCACAGTCCCCAGCACGCGCCAGCCTGTGCCCATACGATCTTTTCCCATTCACTGAAAAAGAAGATATTTCAGAGATCTTCAGAGCTCTGTGGGAAGCTGACTGGGTATCTGTGAATGATGCACATCATCTCACTGGCCGCTCAACACAAGCCTGAGCCCGTGGACAGCAACCGTGCCAACTTTAGGGGCAGAGCTTAAAAATTCATCCCTGGGCAAGTGGCCTGGTGGCAGAGCCAGCAGCCTGCGGCACAGAGGACAAACAGATTTTGCTTGCCACGCAGCTGAGCTGGCACCGGGCTGCAAGCTCCGAAAGCAGTAGCTTGAGAGAACTACTTTTGAAAGGCAGAAGATCCCAGCTCCCTCGAGCATATTACCTTTGAGTTGGAAAGCTCTGTCACTTAAAGGTTGCCAACAATCGGCTCAGCACACACTTACTGTTGCCTGACCCCTGCTCTCAGCCTTATCACCCTTATCATCCTCGGCCTGCCCAAGCCAGCTCCCCACACTTCTCCTTCAGGGCTGTGGGGTGACCACATGAGCTTACCACATCTAGAGTTTGTCTTCTTAGCTAAAAATTACCCACTCTGTCAGCTGAACCCCTGAATTTCTGAGTATCCACCCGTGTGCACTGATACTGCTGCGTCAGCCCCATCCCATGTCGGGGCCACTTCACAAAGGTCGTTCTGTCCATTTGGCTAGTGAAGTATTGCCGTCGTATCTTTTCTGGCACAAAACAAGTGTTCAGAGCATGCTCTAATAACCAAGCAGCAATCAGTCTTTAGAAAATCCCACTGCTAACATTTCTGTGTGCCTAATTTAAGTTGCTGCATCCATATATAGAGCCAGTAAAATGAAATGGCCTGATTTTCAGAGATGCTCAGCTCTTCCACTTAAGTGCCTTTGCAAGACAGCTGATTTACAAGGCCGTGCTGTTAAGCTTGTTAGCTGCTGGCTCTGAAGTTTAGAAGGCTAATCTAAACTGACAGAAATAGGAGTTTTGCCGAGGGACCATCTTAGAGGAGAAATCATGTTCCCTTCACAACAATGATTTAGCAGGGAAACTAGTAGACCTGCAGGCCGCTTTCCAGTAGCCCATCCAGTAAAACATGACCTCCCTACAACTGGAGAGGAAGAACTGCACCTTCCCCTCCATCAAGACTACATCTGCTTTGGAGCCCTATATGTGGAATCAAACAGTTCAATAAAGATTCTTTCTTCTTGGCAGTAAGCCCCTTTTCTGCCTGCCTGTAAATCACAACTCTCTTTTTCTCAGTATCATGCAATATACATGGGTTTTTTTGTCTTTTCTCTTTTCTTGCTGATTGTCCTGCTTCTTTCTCACACAATCAAATATGCCTCAGCATGTACCTTTTTTCTGGAGGCTGACTGTTTCCCCTATTATTTCCCCTCCAAGTATGGTTACTTGTCATCTGAAAGGAGCAGTGGCTGTTCTGTCCCCACTTGTGTGCTCACAGAAATCATAAGAAAGGATCTCACAGGCTTTGCTGTACCCTGGATGATGACCTCTAACTAGATTCTTCCTTTGTGTGAGATGTCCTCCCTCCCACAGATTTCACAGACAAAACTCTAAATATTCCCTGACAGCTGAAAAACTGATTCAGGACCCAAAGCCTGTGAAAAAAAAAAATTGTGATGGAGCAAGAAATGGAAAAAAAATCGTTCAAAAATCCCCGTTTGGACCCACTCTCTAAATCAGGGGGAAAGGTAGCAAAAATTATGGCTCGAGTGGGGCATTTATTTCTTCTTAATGACTAGGCGCAGAGATTGATGTTCATTTTGTGATAAGGGAAGTTCAGCAAAATAGCAAACTGATGAGTAACTATTCACTACTGTACTCGCATGCTCTTCAAAATTTTAATTATTCCAGTGAGTAGACAGAATATAATTTATTCTTCCCGTGAGACAGAAAATGAGCAAAAGACAGACAGCAAGCTCTGTTCTTTTAATTCATTAATCTAGTAATCTATATTCCACTTTTTTGCAGATCAAATTTGTCCTGCATAGTAAATGTAGCCTGGCAAGACTTCACTTGAGTATATGTGATTTTACTAATCTCCTTTCAGAAATCCTTGACCACTCCACTTTTTTTGCAAACATCAAAGCAGAGATCATGGCGGCTGTCTTTTTTCCTTTCCTAGGCTGGAACAGAAATATCCCATGAGTACATGCTGTGAAATAAAGATGCTGATTTGACAGATTTTAAGATCCTGTAGTCACTGGAAAGAAACCTGGGAGCTCACACAGAATCTGTATTGCAGATCTCTCCCAAACCTTGGGTTTGGGTGCATAATAATTGCAAATACTCCATACTTTTCTATGGGTTTCACCTCCTTTAAGCCCCCTCTATAAACTGTGTTATCAATCAGTCTTACCAGAATTACTATGCTTCTAAATTTTCTAGTAATGCAAAAGTAAATGTTCATCCAGTAATGGTTCTTCCTTTCCCTCTGCTCACCCTGTTCGTGCTACACATTTGGAAAAAAATATAGAAACACCTTGAGGAAAAAGTCCAGTTTCCTGCGATGCTGGTTATAAGGAAACTCTGCAGTAATTGCTTATGAACCCAAAAGCCTTTTCATTTCAGTATCTGCACACATTTATTAGCATGAGAGGCATTATATTTGCCTATATTCAGTGTTGTCAATCTGCTTGTTCAGAAGCACGAGCTGGCAAAAGAGCGTCCCACCAGCTCAAAGAATGACACAGGGCATGTCGGGGTTAGGATAGTCTAGCCCATAGCTCACACTGTAGAGATTCTGTGACTACTGAGGTCACTGTAACTTAAACCATCTTAAACACAGCTTAAAATCATGACAAAGACCTATTCACAGTCCAAACAAAATTAAAATTAACCAGTTATTTCTGCTGTGTTCTTTAATCTTACTATTTTACCTATGTTTAATTTAGCAGAGTTAAGAATAATACACTTATTTTGTTAGCCAAAACGACTTCTCACTCAAGTACGAAACTTCAGATAGCACATACATACAGTCAGAGGAACCTGTTCACAAAGTCAAAAACTGAAATCTGCCTGAGATGTAACATTTGCCTCGAGACAATCATTGATTGAAGTTTCTTTACAACTTACCATGTCTTCCCTATACTTCAACTATTAGGTTAATAGGACCACAGAATATGCAAAACTAATCTCAAAGGAGCATGAGGTTCCAGGCCTGGTATTTTGTATATATCAAATAGATCTTTCATACAACTTCTTTAGACAGCTTTCATTTCGTAAAAGCAAAACTGTTTTTTTTTAAAACCTCCAAATTATTGCAAAGTAATTAAACCAGATTGATTCGATTAGCTTCCATGCTGAGACAGTCTAGGAAATTATGATTTCTGGGCCTACTTTCAGAACCAGGCAGAGACAAGAATTCTATATTTCAGCCAGGGTTTAAATCCCATGTTCTTCTCATTTCTAGAGCCCTCCATATATGAACTGAATTTGGATTTTTGTTGTCATGCACGATGTGAGTAGTTACAGGCTTAGCACATCTAACATAATGTGACAATTATTTAGAAGCTATATGGTTAAACTACAGTAATACAATAAGTAAAAGAAAAAACTTGCAGAATTCAAGATCCATGTATTGACCCATAGCTAAATGTATCTTCTTGCATAACAATTTTGTACTAGGAAATCTAATGATCTTCCTATTTGATCCTGTCAATCTTTCCTATATTAAACTTCTAGATTACTTTTCATCATCATTTGTATATTTTAGCTCCTCGTCCATATTAAGCTTCTTGCTATATGTCCTAATCACACATATGTCAGTTAAAAGGCTCACACGGACTGACATTTCTGCAGACAGTACAGCTGATGGGCAAAGGCAACAAATGTATGTAAGCATATAAAGAATAATTCATATTGTAGCATACCTTAGTTATTCTGCTTTAAATAATTCATCAGCATTCAGCCATGGTAGGGGACTTCTTGCCCATTAAAAAGACATGATGTTTACCCTATGCCCCACTGGGGCTCCACAGCAGCAGAATCTCCCTCTAGGTAGAACTGGATAAAAAACTGGGCTAGATTAGATTTAAAAGATTAAACAAGGACAGGAAGAAATAGAGAAAATATTAAACCACGAAAAAAGGAGACCATAGTAGCTAGAGGAGGGCAGGTACCCGAGGTGATGGTCAAAATAAGTCTCAGTTGATATGTTCTTCCAAATAAAGATTTCAAGTGGCCAGAACATTTCAAAACTTAAAGAGACAATGGACCTCTTAAAGGTCCTCCTATCTTTCCTATCACCTATTCCCCTCTTTTCCTTGACATTTTCTTTCTCTTTCTTTCCCCATCATATTCAGCTTGAAGCATAGGTCCCATTTCAATTTCTGGTCATCAAATACAGAAAGTGTGCAAACATGTACTTTGTTAGTCCTAATTTGTATGAGGACAGCTGCCTGATTTAGGAGTGTGAATTCCTCATGGAAAAAACTATGCCAGTACAAATCCACGTAGGGAAGAATTGGCATGAGTGGTGTTGGTATAAGCAGTTTTAAATAAGCATGCCAGTCTTTATGTGGACAAAATTAATGTAAGGAAACAAAACCAATGTGAGGAAAACTATTGATTTCAACGGTATTGCTTATGGGAATAAACTGCCAGGTTAAGCAATCTGTTGTGCAAAATGGACCTGCTTCCTCTTGACTAAAAAGAGAATGCTGACTGTGAGTCCCAGAGTCGTCATATTCATGAGCTGCCCTGATTTTTAAGATATCACTGGACTGTCCTTACAAATAATGTAGTTTTTAAAAGAAAATCCACCAGAGCTCCTTTGCAAAATACAACAGGACAAACACCTGATTATGTTTTCCTGCTGCACTCTTCTCACTTCCAATTCTAAATTAATGGAGTTGCATCCTGCACAACAGCTACACGTTCTCGTGTTCCTAGCAGAAGCCGCAGAGTTCACTTTGAAACTATGTGATTAAAGTCAGTAAAAATAGTTACTTCAGAAAAGAAAAAAAATTCCACATTTATCTGGACTTCAGTTGTTGTAAGAAATATTTGTACTTCCAGAAGTATTAGGAGTGGTAGTTTATGATAACAAAAGTTTCCTGGTACCCAATACCATGGACAATGCCCCTGTATGTGAAATAAACCAAAATGGAGGTACCAGCAAGTTCCACGCCACTAAAGAAAATATCTCTAGTATATCTCAGGGTATTTCTGTTAAATTTGGATACAAGAAATACATTTCATGAATAGTAAACACAGAAGCAGAGACAGAAGAGTACACCAAGTTTCAGAATGTGAAGTATGTTATATATGTACTCTGGACATTTAACTTACATGGTTTCCATCCTGGTTAGAGTGTTTGATTTGTCAAAGATCATTCTAACAAGGATGTAAAGGCTTCCTACCATTTGTTCACATAATGTTTGTGCTTCTCATTTGCAAACCCTGGGATCATTATTTATAGATAAGGGAATTCTGGATTATCACACAAGAATGAGAGAGTTTTTTATCTGTTCATAATTTATTCCAGTCCCGCTGCTAGTTTTGGCAGTTCAACCACTCGACACAGTCAGACAATAAAAGCTCACAGCATGGTGCCTATCCGTAGAGTTTCACTCTGTTTTTGCAATCTAGGCAGCAATATCTTTTGTTAAGTAGGGGTAAAAATCTGTGTACCATGCAAACATGTTTTTAGGTCAGCTATGTGCATTATCTGCTGTTGAAACAAATATAAGCAATTTATAACCAATGACAGAATCTGGCATTTTGTCTCCAAATACTTTATGTTCGCTCAGCTTCAGAACCATGTTCAGATATAAGATAATAAGCAAAACAAAATCCACTTTTAAAAGATTACATGTATTACAAAATTTATGTATTTTATCCTTGTAATCATAGTTACGCTCACAGGTCCAAATGAAAATTAACTATGTTAACCGACATGCTGACTAGAAGCTGACAGAAGTAATCAGTTAGTTGTCAGTCAGTTGCTGTATCTGCACAGAGGTTAAATTGTCCTTCTCTAGTTCCTTTTCTAGCAAATAATTTATAGGGAAATTTTGACAGGCATTTTGACCAACTCTAATAAAACCAGGTAATTCCCATTCTTCATCTCTGAAAAAGAACATCCTGTGGTTTTGGTCTTGGTCCCTGGACAATTTTTCAAGGGAGGGTGTGTAGGCAGCTTTCCCAGTTCTCTTCCTGACAGTGGTGATATAACCCCCCCTTGTTTCTGCTTTTGCAAAAGTTAAATGACTCCTGACAGGCACAAGAAGACGCTGGAATGCCTGATTCATGCCAGTGAACTGAGAGATGGTGATGCACAACCTGATCACAAGCACTGGGAACATAAGACCTTGCATTTGGATGCTACCCATTATACTTAAAAGATACAGACTTCTATCAACATGAAACGCAGAAATGCAACATCTCTTGACTTTTTGCACATAGTTTAAAGTGCTTTAGAAACACAGAATGCGCAGGGAGGCTTCCAAAATGCATTAGCCTTTCACATACAATGTTTCCCAGGGGAAAATAGCTATCATTTTTGTTGGGACTTCTACTGAGCAAGGCTAACCTCTCCGTGATGAACTTAAATGGCAGTGAGAAAAATTCAGGTTAGGCATGAGGGCAAATTTTTTAATGATGGGATGTCATGGTTTCAGCTGGTATAGTGCTATGTTTTGGATTTGGGATGAGGATGGTGTTGATAGCACACTGGTGGTTTCAGTTGTTGCTAAGTGGTCAAAGCCTTTTTTGCTCCTCACACCAGCCCACCAGTGAGTAGGCTGGGAGTGCACAAGAAGCTGGGAGGAGACACAGCCGGGACAGCTGACCCCAACTGACCAAAGGAATGTTCCATGCCATGTGATGTCATGTTCAGTATATAAAGCTGGGGGAAGAAGAAGGAAGGGGAGGATGTTCAGAGTGGTGGCATTTGTCTTCTCAAGTAACCATTACGCATGATGGAGATGCTGAACACCTGCCTGCCGATGGGAAGTGGTGAATGAATTCCTTGTTTTGTTTTTCTTATGTGTGCAGCTTCTACTTTACTCATTAAACTGTCTTTATTTCAACCCATGAGTTTTCTCACTTTTGCCCTTCCGATTCTCTCCCCAGTCCTGCCGTGGGGGAGTGAGCAAGTGGCAAGTGGTGCTTGGTTGTCAGCTGGGGTTAAACCACGACACAGGGATAGTGAAACACTGGATGGATTGCCCAAGGACATTGCTGATTATCCATCCTTGGAAATCCTTGAGAAAGAGAAAAACTAGTTATAGCTGATTCCATCTTGGGACAGCCACTTGAACTAGATGAACACTTGAGGTCACCTCCAGTTTCATTTTTGTATGATTCTCTGCTCTGTAGCTTACTATGAGGAATATCAGCAGAACAAACTCCCTCAGCCTGGTTGAAGGATGTCCATTGCATCTGACAATGTGCTGTGGATGGCGGCATGAAATCCACTGCAGCAGTGGTTGAGATGACCCCCAGGCACCTCAAGCAGCCAGGCAGGAGTTAGAAGCCATGTCAGTCAGGGTGAACTGCCCCTACTGGTGAATCTTCAACCTGATAAGGAGGAGGCACAAGCCACAAGGACAGACAAAATTATAGTTAAAAGCAGAGTAATTATGTGAGACTCTCCCCTTTCTCAGTATCGAAAAGGGAAAAAGAATTGCATACAGATTTTGTAAGAAAGCCACCGACATATTGTTAGCAAACACACTCTCATTCTGCACTTTCTGC
Source organism: Ibidorhyncha struthersii (assembly GCA_013398815.1). Taxonomy (NCBI): domain Eukaryota; kingdom Metazoa; phylum Chordata; class Aves; order Charadriiformes; family Charadriidae; genus Ibidorhyncha; species Ibidorhyncha struthersii. The sequence continues at coordinate 52,988 of VZSZ01011271.1, read as the reverse complement.
ACAGCTAGAGTGCAAGACAGCTCTAGACTTTGGCTTTTTTCATCAGTTCCTTGCAGGCATCATTCCAACATGGATTATAGAATTGAACAGGAACAGCAGGGTGGGAGACATCTATTAGGACTGAAGAGCAGCGATGACATTTTTCAGAGGAAGCGTGAGAAATGCTTCATGGGATGCCAGTAATGAGCAGGAAGCCTGCACCATCCTGCAAGTTCTTCAAAACAGTGTCCAGAAAGTGCTTATTGCATAACTTCTCGATTACAATTAAATTTAATCATGATGATGGCAAGAGAGTCTTTAATTTTAGCACCATTAGTTAAAATGCAAGTGACAAGTGGTCACTGTCACATTGAGAATATTTAGTCTTCTTTATGAATTGAAACACTGTGCATAATTCCTACTGATTATGTATTTATATCCTGAACAGATAGATTTCCTTATCACCTCGACTGGTTGTCTCAGCAAGGAGGCCAAGATTTGAAAGAACCCTGAAAAATTAAACACTAGGACAAATGAGTATCACTTGGGGGTTTTGTAATTTCCGTTCAAAGTATAATATACTAAAAAAATTCATGCTGAAGTGTATTTCATATGGGCTGAAAAACAGCAGAAAGGAAATATTGCCTGCTCCCCTTATTGCTGCGACAGATAAGAAGAAATATTAGCAAATTTACATTGCCAAGACAAACACTTTAACAAACCTTATGATGCAGAGTCAAAGATTTATTTATTAAAACCAAAGATGTTCTATATGTATATGGTATCTAATGTGTACATGTTAAACGTAGTCTGGTTTGAGTACAGTGTTTGATTTAGATTATGGCAGGCACAGATGGGAATTTTCTGTTTCTTTTCCAAGGCAGGATTTCTGACCTGACCAGTGACTGATCCCAAGATAAAGGACTGGATAGTCAAAGGAGGATTAGAGTTACATTTCATGAAAACTGAAGGAATTTCTCAGCACTAGCAGAATGCATCTTCAATGACCAAGACAGCAGTACAGGTCTGCCATGAAAGACTCATTAATCCGCAAATAGCTACACAATGTGGCTTCTTCTCTGACTCCTTGCTCTCATGTCTTTGCTAATTGTACCAGTAATTAAATTTAAAAAATGTTTTTTAATAAAATGGCAGAAAACAAACATCTTTCGGTGTCCTATATTCACTTTGTGAGGCCTGTAACCCTCCCGTTGTCAAGGTCAGCAGCCTCATTAGCTTTGCAGTGGCTGAGTGAGTAAGTCAGGTTCACAAAGCCTTCTACAAATGCAGCTGGTTACAGTACTTCAACACCTAAAAAAAGGAAAGAAAAAAAAAGTTGATCAATAATTACTACTCCCACAGTGAGACAGCCATGAATTATTTTAAACAGACTAGAGTGCACTCAACCTAAACATTTATTTTTGCTGCATTCCTTTTGAAGCATCTAGAAGTTGTGCTGGTGAACAGAGTGGGCTTCTCTATTTTAGACTGAAAAAATAGCAAGAGAAAAAAAAGGAAGGAAGCATAATATATTATTTCTCATAGACTAACTGCTTAAATTCCTCTGTTTGCCATAAATAATAAGCAATAAAGCTGTGTACTTTTGCTTTTAGGATTACAATACTCTAATGAACATGTGTGTGTATACATTTGTGACTGTGATATTGATATATTCAGCTATATATGGACAATGAATAGAGACACATAACCTTTATTAGAAATTACATAAATCCAAATCAGTGAGCATAACCTGGTGTCATCTGATGTCATGAAAATGCAGAGCTGCAAGTAAAAAAATAATTTAAAACATGGAGGGAGATAGATGTAGAAATTTTGCCCGATGGACTAAAGTCTACTTTACGTCTTGGGCACTTTTTCTGCTATAATTTTGTTCTTCTAATCCATATGGGTGCAAACAGTGTACAGCCATGTATTCTTACTGGATTAATCTAGATTTTTCAAATAGAGTTTACATCACAGTTTTTTGCTATCTTTTCCTTTTTAAGTTCAGTATTTCTAGTCATAAACATTCTAACCTTGCTCTCCAAAATAAACTGTCCACATTGGATCAAATTTTTATGCCCCTCAAATAATAATCAAGCAAATTAAAGTCAGCTTTAATGTCCTCTTTCTATTCTTTCTCCTTTTTCTCCCCCTTATTTAAGGCTGCCTCAAAGCTTCCCCTCCCTCTGGCTTGGTGCTGAGCCTGTACTCCAAGTCTACGGCCGAGTGAGTCAGGGGAGGCGATGCCTTTCTCTGCAGAAACTCTGCACTTGCCATTCTGCTGACTCAGCAGGCGTTTCTGCATGGCTAGGCTGCAAGTCCTAGAATTCAATATTATGCAACAGAGTATATCACTTCACAGCAACGTTTTAATAAGAGTTTTAGAAATAGGCTAATAAACCAAGGTTCTAATAAAAAGACGAGAGAGGCAAGAGGACAAAACTATAATATATAGAAGTTATCTTTAAATTTACTATTTAATCATATGCTCAGCCATTCATTAATCTGCTGCAATAATATATTGAACTTTTCCTGTTACTAATTCATGTACTTTATCAATGTCAGTGGTTATTGGCTATCATTATACATGTGCATACAAATGAACAGAGAGGAAGAAATTTTCTGTTTTTTTCAGTTTGACTTCTTAAGGCTTGTAGAGCTATCAGTTTTCCGAAGGCTGAGCTTTCAGCACTTTCAGCAGTAAGCATTCTACCTGAAAAAGGCTCAGAAAATGAGGGACTGAGTTATCTTTTAATGTCAGACCAACTTCTGTGGGCAAAACAAGTTAGTTAAGGGCACAAGAATTATTGTGCAAAACTCACAAAGAAGGAGTATGCAGGTGCCTCAGACTGCTAAGTACATTTTCTTCATCAAGAAGAGGAAAAGGAATGATGTCCTAGAAGACAAGGAACAACTGTACAGCAGACATCGGAGTGTGCTTCGCTAGAAGCTAGCTGCGCGTTGTCCGGCCATACCTACATGTCAGCCAGGAAGAAATTTAATATCCTGCATGATTTCAAAAGATCATTTGCTGAACTTGATATTGGATACATTTCAGTCCCATTTTAATTCCTCTGAGAGAAAACACGACTGTGTCCCTGAAACACAGGAATGGGAGTACAGACATCAGGAATTTCCTCCTGGCTGAACCCCAGGGGTTTTGTAAAAAGGACAACCATGCACATCACAGACGAAGCAAGAGCGGTGGTTCTTAAGGTATCAGATTCAATATGAGCTTCCACTATGATAAAAGTTTTGCTTCTTTCCATCCTCCACACTCAGAATATTAGCTCACAGGATGCATGGCACGGAATCCTGATAAAATCACATTGATTTGCTACATATTAAGGTTTGCCAAACACTAACCCACAAGCTTGGGATAGAATTAATTTCTTCTGCCAAAGCACTTAATCTAAATGCTGCAACAGTTTAATGAAGAAAATGTTGATTTGAAGGTTGCCCGGAAAAAGGATACACATAAATATTTATTCCATGAATCTAAGAGATAACAGTATGACAAAGTTATTCCAATAAAAATCTTGCAAATTGTGCAACCATTCCCCGCCCCCCCCCCAGTGTGGTGTCATGGAACCAGTAGAAAAAATCCTCCCAGCCCAGCATGGAACATCAAGTAAGAAAATATGAAATCTTTAATTACAAAATTCCTCCTTCAGCATTTTGCTGAAATTATTAAGGGATTTCTGTGAACTGCAGTTGTTTTCTTTGGCATGCAAACTGAATCTGGAGGTTTTGTACTCCCTGATAGAAGTGGCTGTTGAAAACAGGGCAGAAATAATGAGGACTAAAGCACACGAGTTGTGGCAGGCCTTTTATTATTTCACTGAAAACTGAAAGGGGGAGGGGCAGGGAATATTTTATGAGTAATGTGTTTCTCACATTTTGGAGTAAAAGAAATAATAGAAATATGGTGGGAAATGGCATGAAAGATCACATCATAACTGTGAGAGCCACATAGCGCTCTATTTTGGGACACAAAAGAAAAAGATTAGCTGGAAAGAAATAAAACTCTGCAAAATTTGAGTCCAATGTCCCAGTGTCCAAGAGTACAATCCAGAATATATGCTTTTTAGTATTAGCTGGTTGCTAATACCAGCAGGGCCGAGATGTGCACACAACTCCCCCACGATATATACACCAAGACAGCGGCAGGCCATGCACACGAGCAGAAGCTGGGAATCAAACGGAGCTCTGCTGCTGCAGGGTCTGTGTATATGCCCAAATCACAAGACTTCAGATTCTTGCTTTATCTTTGCTGATCTGAGCTGCTTCCCCAGAGGAGCTCCTCTCTCTGCACCAACCACACAGACATTGAACACATGGGGCCTAGTTGAAGGCTGGGATTGTGCTTTTCCCATGCTGATGCAGATCATATTGGGTGCTCATCAGGAAGGGATAAGGACCTTTTCCACAGCACACAGCAACGTGTGTGGGGTAATGAGTGTAGCAATGGTGTAGGGTTGTGATCCTCTGTGTTCTGGTCTCAAGTACTGCCCTGTAAGTTCTTTTGAGAAGCCAGTCACCAAATTCATTTATTGTTAAACACTGATATTGGTAATATCATGATTATTAAATAATATATAAACATTTGATAAAGTATTAAACTATTACGTTTAACTCATCATTTTTAAATATGCATCAATTCAAGAGCTAAACAAAGTAAGACATCTGTTCTTGAACAAATTTTTCAGCTCCAGGTACTGAATCCACTTGTCCCTTTTCAAAAACAAGGATGCCAAACATCGGGTGCACTTCTGTTCCCTATCTATGTTGCAGATAGGCATTTATGGTTCATGGATTATGGTCTGAAGACCATGAGAGGCCAAAGAAGGTGGTCTACAGCTGGTATGCAGCTCCATATTGCATGATAAAAGCACCTGATGGTTTGTGAAAAATAGACGGTGGCTGAACAGAAATGTTGATGTTAGACATATCCATTGATTCAAATAGTCCAGAGATCACAGACTGATTCCTCTACCCAGGAACGCTTTGAGGATCCTACTAAGTCACCTTCCCTGCCATCCATTTCAGCTCCCTGTCTGCTCATGCAGACCTGGGGAGGTGGCTTTCGGTGGCTGCCAAACACTAGTTACATGCTGATTATTTTAAAGTTCAGGTCTACTTTTGGGTGAAGACTGTTCACTGAGTAAAAATGTTAAGCCACAGTGTGTAGACCTTCCTGAGCAAAAGTGTTTCCTGATGTTGTGGTTTGGGCCAGACTGGCCACCGAGGCGAGCGACAGATGTTCTTCCCCACCTCTCTCTCCAAGGACAGGAGGGAGAGAGAGAAAGAAACATATGAATTTAGGAAAAAAACTTAACTACTTTAATGAAAATATTAATAAAATAATAATAATAAAATAATGAAATATATAATATATACAAAACTGCATCAAGCTCCCAGGATGACGATCATGTCACTGGCTGGAACAGGCAAAGTCCCAGACTGGACTCAGTGATGGATGAGAACTGGATTCCAGATCTGGATTTAGGAATGCACGTATCAGGATAAAAGGCAGAAAAACAGTCAGAGTCCTCCTCGGACATCGGCCATTGAGTAAAGAGGGCTGACTCTTTGATCCCTCAGCTTTTATACCAAGCATGAGGCAGATGGGATGGAATACCCTGTTGGTCAGTTTGGGGTCACCTCTCCTGTCCGCTCCTCCCCGCAGGTGGGACCCCACTGTGCTTTTCCATTTCCAACCCTCCAACGGGGCAAATAACAAAGTTAGCTGTCCTTGGGTGTTACAGCAATAAGTATAAGCAAGAGCCACTCTGCATATCTTGGCATAAATTATAAGTAACCAGGTTTTATCACTCTGGGAGCTGAGTACAGTCTTAAATATATGCCATTGATTTCGGAGAGTTCAGTTAGATAGAAGAGGCTTATCTGCAAAGTAAAATTACTGAACAGAAAATGGGTTCTGTTTTACCTCAAACCAGGACACCTGATCTGACTTCCTAGCACTAAAAATGTATACCCCATTCATATTCCGCTATAGCCCTTTCTAGTGGTTCCTGTATCCCTTGCTGACGATGAGTGGTATTTTTGACTGCTACATCATTCAGGGTTTCTAAACTACTTGTACTGTCATCACCTCCCAACGTTTTTGACACCTTCAGCTGAAACTTAATGGAAAATGCATTAAGGTAATGCTGTTCTGAGGATTATCCATAGGCCTCCAAGTGTGCTCTTGTACACTTCTTGAGGATGACAGTTTGGGAAGTCCCTTTTATTCTCTTGTATTTTTAAGAGGAAAATTTGTGTTTTCATTATTTCCCTGCATTGCAAAGAGCAGCATGACTGGAAAGCCTGTAGTGTGATTGCCGAGAATTGAAATCAAACATAGCAGAGAATGAGAAGAGGGATGCAGAAATCGCAGGGTTGGTAGGTGGGCAGAGAGTCAACTCCTGAATAATGACAGCTCTTAGGTCAGCTTCTTTCTTGTGGTCAGAAGCCCCTTGATCCAAGCTAGCAGCTCTGCTGCCTGTGAGCAGTGGCTTTTGCCTGCACAAAAAGTGTCTTTTCTAGAAGATGGGACAGCTCAGTGACATCAAGCAGATGGGCAGAGAGCAGCAGCCCTGTCGGGAGCATGTGGTGGAAACAGCAGAAGACAGCATTTCAGCTGCTTGGCTCTGTGAGCCCTATCTCCATGGAGAGGAAACCAGTCACTTTCTAAGATTAGATCCACCTCTGCTTCGTATTCCCTGCACACCCTTTTTGTGATCACCCACACAAGATGGCAAAATCCACCGAGTTCACTTGCCGCTTTTGAGAAATAATAAAAATTCAAAAATACCATGAATTGGGCACACATGCTGATAGTGCTTGTGGAGAGCAGAGGTATCATCTAGAGCCCACTGGGATGTTCAGTCACACACCAAACCACGGCCAGAAGAGCACCTGCCTGGGCAAGGGAGAGCTTGGTGGTCTACACCTCCTGGGATGCATCTCTTCCCAGGTCTGGGCTGAGCACATGGGGAAAGGTTAGCGGTGCAGAGCAAAGCACCTGCAGGTCCTGGTACTCTGTAAGGACATCTAGGAATGTCAGTCTTCATTCTGCCCCAGTGCTGGCTGGCACCAGAATCACTGGGAAAAGCAGTGCTAGCAGTCTCCATCAAGACCAAGTACAACAGTAGGAGACTGCTGCTCTGGGAACTTCTCAGCGGTTAAGAGTGTACTGTTTCTTCCCAGGCCCAAATGTCAGCTTACCCCAGAACTGCCTTTTCTATGAAGTCTGTGACTTAGAGTCGGGTGCTATCCACTGTACGCAGAAGTCAAATCTCACCCAAAACAATTTTCTTACCACTTTGACTAAACCACCACTGTCCTGTTTCCCTTTACTGACTGTCCTTTTATTGATGAGAAAGAAAACTTGTTTTAGAGTGACACGAGAATTATTTTTCTCCCATTTATTGTAGTATCAATCTGGAAAAGCTATTGACATCAATAATGCTGAACATCATGAGAGAGGAAAATCAGGCCCCAGTGGTTCGTAGAGGATTTAAAGGGATCACTGGTTCAGAAAACGTATAATGCAATTTTCTGTGTCACCAACAATTGTACCTTTCCACCAGCAAGGCAAGCTTCTCTTTCAAGAATGCTTTTCAAAATGTCTTTAAGAGGTCAGCATGCTCAGCCATCTCCTGGTGAGTGCTAGTTAGCAGATACTTCAGAAAAAGCAAATTAAATAGGACAAATCATTTTTGTCTTCTCATCTCCAAAATCAAGAAAGACCACTTAATTAAAGTCCAGCTTGCGAGGTGCTGAGCCATCTGTGGGCCACCAAACATGTGATTCTGAATTCTGCTTATTTGTACAAAACCCTGCTGATGGATTTCACATGCTTAAGCAAAACCAGTTCACTGGAACATTGATTAAACTACTATTCATACACAGAAGTATTCCATGAGAAAAAAGGGATTTTTCTGGTTTGCAGAGTGCATTTGAACTCTGTCCTGAACTGCAGAGTCTACAACACATACTGCCCAGAAACACTGAAAAGATCCAAAAGATTCCAGCATGAGTGACGTGCTGAAATAAACCCAGACCTTCAAGCGCTGGCATTAGTTATATTTATTGTGAACAGCTGTCACAGAAATCATTCCAAATCTTTGGTCTTTAGTCCCACATTTTGTTCCTTTCCAGTTATTTTTTTTGCTCATTGTTCAAATTCCCCGTATAAAATCAAACAAACACATCTTCTTTCTTATCAAAGCCAATAAATTTCTTGGCCTCTTCCTTCACATCTCAGCTACCATGTCACCACTTCATTTGACTTCACTCAGCCAATTCTCTATCATGTAAGAAATCATGACTCTTAAAGTTGTCTTAAATTATTTATTGGAAGTTATATAGCAATTATTATATTATATCATATAATGGTCCATATTACATATGCTAAAATTGTATGTTGTATAGCATATGTAATATAGGCCATTATATAATAATTCTACATAAAATAATGACATTTTATAATATAATTAATGTATCATATAGACATAATCATATATTTGTGTTAATCGCATTGCTTTTTAACAATCTGTTCATAAGCTCATATCAATTTCAAAAAATGTTTCCTGCCCACAAGCATTTGCCTTTAAAAAAATAAAAAAATTAAAATAACTTCTAATCTATTGGCCATTCACTGGCAAGGTACTTTGGCTAGTTATTAGATATTATTCATATTAAAAGATCATATCCACAACTCATATTATGATATTACTTGCCTCCCTGACTGGCAAATGGGACTTCTTTTAAGAATATTGACCCTGGAGATCAGGGTGCTGGCACTAAAGCTTTCAGTTGCATCACATCTCTACAGATAAACCGGCCAAATATATATATAGCATGAGGAATATGCTCTGGATCTTCCCTGGATTTTAGAATATAGTTTCTTGACATATCTTTTGGTGATTATTTTTAATATTGGTCATAACCAATGATCTGCTTACAGCACAGAGCTGAAATCAAAGTGCAAATCTGCAGCCCTCCCTAGCAAGCCAATTAGTGAGAGTCATTATGTAAAAGAGGATATTCCAGCAGAATTTCTGTTTTATTTATGGTGCCAAGCTCTACTCAAATAAATCAGATCCCTTTGGTTTCTGCTTATTTAACAACAGAACTTAGCTACTCACGCACAGAGAAAAAAAAATCAAAATGTTAACAAGACACCTTTTATCTTTCAGGGCAGTATTTTTCCTGAAGTGTACAAAAATACTTGGAGTACTAGATCATTACACCAAAACTATTCCAGTAGGTTTAGCACTACAAAAACCACCGATCTAATTACACTTTTTTCATGCTGTGGGGGTTTTCATTAGTCAATGTGCCAGGACAAAATGTATCTCCATCTATCCACATATAAGCCTGCTTGATCCTGCCAAAGGGAGCATAAATATCCTGTCACTTAAGAATGAGAACAAGTGGTAAAAATAATAGAAAGAAAAGCCCGTTCTAACAACAGAGGGGAGTGGACCCAACACATTGCTTTCTTCTACAGCTTTTAGCAAAAGTCATGAAACACTTCAACTTCATAATACCTCCCTGAAAAGGGAACCTCCCCTTCTGAACCTGATATTTCATATCCCTCACCAAAGGGAACCGTACACCCGGTATTTCCCAGGCAAGCACCCACTGCAGCAGGTCTCACATCCTTCCATCACTCATCCACGCTTCAGGATATGATATGGGTCTCCATCACCCTCCCTGAGACCCTTGGGTTTAGCCACCCCTCTCCATACACGCCTACACACATCCTCCCTCCTGCTCAGGTTACAGGTAGACAGCACTTAACGGTGGCACTAGATATCTACACTTAGGCAACTAAATTCTCCTTGAACCGGCTCAAGGGTTAGACAAGGCATCCTTTGGCTCTGCATTCAATAGATCTCCATTAACTACAGTGGAAACTTTAGGTATTCACTGAGTTTGTACCTCTCCTATGAGGACAGGCTGAGAGAGTTGGGGTTGTTCAGCCTGGAGACAGGAAGGCTCCAGGGTGACCTTATAGCGGCCTTCCAGTACCTAAAGAGCACCTACAAGAAAGACTTTTTACAAGGGCATGTAGCGATATGATGAGGGGTAATGGCTTCAAACGGGAAGAAGGGAAATTTAGATTAGATATTAGGAAGAAATTTTTTCACTATGAGGGTGGTGAGACACTGGCACAGGTTGCCCAGAGAAGTTGTGGAGGCCCCATCCCTGGAAATGTTCAAGGCCAGGCTGGATGGGGCTTTGAGCAACCTGGTCTAGTGGGAGGTATCCCTGCCTATGGCAGGGGGGTTGGAACTAGATGGTCTTCAAGGTCCCTTCCAACCTAAACCATTCTATGATTCTACGATACCTACAAGTCGACACCTATATGTGTCTTAAATTCCGAACTGAATGCCAGTGTGTATAGTTAAGTTGTAAAGCTTTGAGACAAAGTAGTCTCATCATTAACTCAACTTATACCACTGAGACCACTGACAAAAGCAGAATTCAGCTTTAAATACTCTATTTTTGTAATGTGTTTTGAAATATTTTGAAACAAGCTGCAAAACTAAGAAAAGAAATTAAGATCCAGGCCAACAGTAAACAATTCACCCCACCTTTGTAAGGCAGCCCTGCTAAGAAAATAAACCACAATAAGTTTTGTGGTAAAGAACAGAGAGCAGAAAATGGTCAGATTTCCCATTCTCCCCAGTACAAGCTGTAGGAGGTCAGCTGTGAACACCTGAGATCCTTCCCTGAAGGGTGCTACTGTTCCTTGTCCTTGCTGCAGATGATCAATGTGCCTTCAGGAAGCTATAATGTGAATGATTCGTAACCACCATCCCTTCCAAATGCCATCTGGGATAGCACCGGCAGGTCAGACTGCGCCTTGCACAATCTCTGCCTTAGTTCTTTCCTGATTAAGCCAATTTAAAGACCAGGTCCCAGCTTGTAGGTGAAACCCAAAATAAAAGGTTTGACTCTATTTGGGCAGGAGCTGCAGCTGCTGTGGGTTGGCCAAGAGAGCCAACCTTTAGCCCTGGTGCCATTTATGTATATGTGTGAAGTCCAGAGGGTGACGCCAGTGGAGCCAGCCCTTGCCCACTGCGTAAGCCTAGGGAAGCAGAGCCCAGACGTTTGTCTTCAGATCTGACCAGTCTGGCAGAATGCTTCCCACAGCAGGACCATTCTCTTCTGGGAATTTGCATCTCCTTTCCTTATGTAAGTTGATCAAAGGAACCATGATTCACTTAAGATTCGTTCCATTGTAAATAAAACCAAAGCCTTAACCACAAACACTTTACATGTGCTACTTAGCAGTGCATAAGCTATATCTCTGGTCCCTTCTGGCATTTTGCAATTAGTCCAAGATTCATTTATTACCATTCCATGTGTCTAACACTATCCTGCTGATCTATAGAAAAAAATACATAGTAAGCAACAACTGAGTATTATAAAAGGCTCCCACTTTTGCTGTTTAATGCATTACCCAACTCATATATCTTTGCATTACCACAAGGTTTCTGGAAATTAGAGCGTTGGAACGTGACCTGCATGGTACACAAGATTTTCTGGTAGGCTTACAAGGTATCAAAGGATCAGCTCAAATTTGTGTAAGATGTAGGTCTAATAAGTGGAAAAACGGGTGTGTGGTTGTATAACTGTTGACAGCTGGTGCAGGCATGCTCTCATTTCACGTACAAGCACTTTATGTACTGCTGTCTCACACCAGTAAACATTTCTCCTTTTTAGTCTTGAGGGATAGCTTTAAAGCCAAGTATCCAAACAAACAAGATACAAAGAAAACTTTTAGCACTTCAGCATTCCATAAATGGGACTGATTTGTAAGCAGATCTTGAATTTCAGTCTCAGAAGCCAAGGTGTGAAGCAGAAAACTCCCAGCGCAAGAGGCTTCAGCTCCGCAGCCTTCAGCCAGGGCACCCACTCCCACCATCTCTGCACATCCCACAGGAGCAGCGGGGCAGCACATGTCAGATACGCACAGGAGAGATCCCCAAAGTCCTACAAAAAAACCCTGTGGCTGAACAGATAAACTACATTCCAGTGAGGTACATTTGATTTGGGAAGCAACTGTCAACCTCAAGGTAACACTGCGGTCAAAGGTAAAAGATTCATTGCACTGCAATTTAAAATGTTTGGGGAATAAGCTCAAAAGAGGCACCGAGTAATACAGTTGCCATCCTCCTTTTTCTTTAGATTTTGTCATTAACTAATTAGAAATAAGCAACATCGGAATTAGTCAATTTATTAATTTATTAAAAAGACACAATTAAGTAAAGCATTTAGTATACCAACAGGAACACCAGGGAAGCATCACATTGTGTTATAAGCAAATACAGGAGGGAGCAAAATTTTCAAAAGTCTAACAGACACACACAGGAGACCTTATAGGGCCACTTAGCAAATGTAACTGGAGTTCCTAAAATTATAAATGGCAATTACCCATCCCTCAAAGGAATTTCACAGAATGTCAAGTAACTTTGGTATAGACCTCCTCCTAACAAATAAAAAGAATATTTAGAGAGATTGGAATTTGGCACATGGGGGGACCAATCTGACAAGTAATTTAACTCATTGCTTCACTGCAGAAAATTATGACCAAAGTTGATGCAAAGGGAATGTTTTAAAAGAAAATCATGAGTTATTTCAAAGATAGGCTTAATGGATGGATTTAGGAAGAAGCAGGATGGTATACAGATGAGGAACGGAAGAACTTTCTCCCCATTTAGTTACTAAGGGTACATATGAGCAACAATCATTAAAATCAGCAAACTTCATAACTCCTACCTAAAAATCTGGAAGATTTGCCTGAAGAAGTCTTAATCTTTCTGATGTTATTTTTTTAATAAATCTTAGAACTCTTGAGAAATTCCAGACAGCTGGATGTCAACAGGAGTCAGGTATGAAAAAAGATGATGAAGAAAGATAATATGTAGACTACTGCTTCAGAGTAACATAGAAAATTGGCATGGTATTTTTTAATCAATGCTTTAAAGTACATAGTTGAAGCTTTTGAATTTGAACACTTGTAGAATTTGTTGATCCTCTTTTCCCATTCTGTCTAGTATATCACCATCTTCAGATCTGAAATGATTTTTCTAAAATGTAGCTAAAACAAACCTTATAAACACGAATTTGTTCTTGACAATGATGATGACTACAGGCCAATTTAAACACTTACCTGTGGCAGTGGTTAATTAATTCATTCTGACAAGGGGGAAAAAAATGATGTGTCTGAATCTCACCACATGATGTAAGGTTGCCGTGTTATGTCTGCTCCCTGAAAGCCAAACCTGGGGGAGGGCTCTCATCCCAAACATACCATCAGTCCAGACCTGCTTGACTGTCATCACTTCCAGACTCTGTCAATAACTAGTAATAAGGTGCTTTCATAATTCTCCTTTCCGTGTTTATATAAAACATGTTTCAGATGTATGTGATATAGGGGCTCTCCACTCCTTAACAGTCTGCAAAGAACGCTTAATTCTCAACAGGTAGATGATCTGTTTATTGTCAACTATCAAGCTACTCATTAGATGTTGCCTCTAATGAATGTTTTGTTTACTGTCTGGCCAAGTGATAACTCTCTCTGATATGCCCTGGGGACACCAGCATTCCTGAACCATCTTGAAATCCACAGCTCTGTCCAATATGGCTTAAAACTGTTGATTTGCTTACTAGAAGACAACCAGGCAAATACATTTGATTTTGAATGGAGTCCCCAGAGAAAAGGGCCAAAAAGAAAAGGCATCATCTCAGATGACATTCCGATCTAGTGATTGCAGTCATGAAGGTGGATGTTTGAAAATGTCTGGGTTCCAGCTGGCAGAGCTGCACGCCTGTCAATAGCTCTTCGGCCAAGGGACTAGAGAACACCTTGAAATTACCAAGCAAAGCATCAGTAGCCAGAAACACCTGGGGTTTTCCTCTGTATACTTGCTACAGGTATACTACTTGTCAAGTCTTACATTTTAGCATGATAATCAGTCTATTTTGCTTTTAGTTATGGTCTCCCCATTCTTCAAAGGGTCTTCCCATTCTTCAAAGCAGTACCCAAGCAGCTGACAGGTCACAGAGGTGGTATTCATCCAGGGGTGGCAGCCCCAGACAGGGTGAGTGGTTCACCTCTGCAGCGTGCAGTGTGCCAGGACAAGCTCAGGGTACTCTGGACAAGGCAGGGACCTTTCGGAGCTAACAAAAGAGACTGTCAGATGGGAATGACCTTTCCCATGTGACATTTGCTGACCAGTGCACGCTTCTCTTTAGCAAAAAATCTTAGGAAAAACCCTATAGATCATCTTTAAATTTTAACAAGCATAAAATCCTGATTTAGCTGTTTATCCCCAGCTACTCAAAGTTCCAAGAAGTACGATCAAGTGCTTGGGTGGGTAGCTTGAAGTCATAGTATTTTCAAAATAGTACTTTGTTTCTTGCCGTTTTTTATCTTTGCTATCTGAATTTTGAGACTTGGGACATACAGCTGAAACTTTTTTCCCTGAAAGAGCTTTCTTTAATGTCACGCGATCATGTGGATACAAGTTTCGAGTCGGTGCATTTAAGGATATGCCATTAAAATAGATGTAGTGAGGAGGGATTTTTTCTTTGTTTTGAAAGCTTCTAGCAGATTCTGAATGATAAGTTTTCTCACTGTTCCAAATCCTGTCCCTGAATTAATGCCTACCTAAAATTACTGTTATTCAATGGTGCCATGAAACATTGGGAGAGTCCTGTGGTCTCCTAACCCTTCCCTTTCATGGGAGTGCTTATGTACAGTTTAAACACAGGGAATACTAAACACATCTATGTTTGCACCTCCAAATTGCTGTTTTTTTCTTTATGCCGTTTTGCTTTCTGTAACATGGAATAGAAGAGACGTTCTTCGTATATTCTCTCACACAGTTTTTATTTTCTGTTCTTTCTTGTCACTTTCCTTAATTGAAATTAAAGAAGCTATAGCCTGCAAGAGCATGATTTGTTCCTTGTGCATGAAAACATAATGCCCTTCTACATTATCTCGGTGGGGTGCACTGTGACTGCAATGCACCAAAAACTCTCTGAAATTAAAAGCAAATAAACAAACTGGGTTCGTGTTAAACAAAACAATGGAAAATTCCTATTAATATAAGAGAGGGAGCTTGCAGAAAAGATATGTTCCCCATTTTTTGGCAAACTCTTCACTTTCTTTTCTGCTCAGCAAGAAAAGTAGCACTGTGCTGCGTTTTCCTGATCAGTGACCACGTTATCATAATGATTCTTTCTTTCTTACCATCATAAAATGCTACAAACAAGTAACTTAGAAAATTGGTAATATTACAGCTGCTCCTTGCAGTTGCCCTCACATCAGGATGTATCACTATTAGCCACGTAACTCAGCCTCAATGTTACAGTGGAAATAGCGCTAGCCTGAAATTATTACAAAAGTCTTCAGGGTAAAAGGGACATCTTCGCCTCCCACAGCTGAAATCAGTGTGATCGCTGACCGTGACCAATAAAATAATAATTTCAACTTCAGCTGTAAGCCTTTGGTAGCAGTAACAGGCAAGTCTATTCTATTTGCCTTTAAAGTGCTGGTGCAGACATCACAGTCATAAATCAGGGCCCTTTTGGTAAAATACAAAGCAAAAATGATGAACCTTGCCTCTGAGTTCCCTGTTCTAAGTACAGTTATTACTTAGTGATGACAAATGTCAGGTTGGTTTCCTATGTGCTTTGCATGACACTCTCTAAAATACACAGCTACGCACCAGTGACAGCAAACCACACCTGTCTGCAAAAGGAAGTACCGAGGTTACGAAATTAAACACCTCCAGATTTTCTTTGAATTCCTACCAGCCCACCTGTGATTATTTCTGCAAGCTGAAAGAGAACAAAGACAAAATGTATCACTTCCATTTCGTTAAATCAGGAAAATTACCCCAAAATAAGTTTAGATGACCAGAGGGCTTCCAAACTTCCATGCCATTCCTTTAGGGGCTTGCTCAGTAAGCAAAACCCTCCTTCTGTTTTTGACAATAAAAGTGTTATTACATGCAGTGACCTTTATGTAAGTTCTCTACCTTTATAAAATGGTGCAATGGCTTTAAAAAGTCCCAGGGAGCCTCAGATTTGGAACATATTTTGCAGACTAGGCCAGGTCAAATCCTGTTGCATTTTTGAAGGAATTGCAATGGAATTGACGGTACAGGTAAGGGAATTCAGCATGAGGGCAGAAATATTTCATGCAACTGCTCACATCAGCATCTACAACACTCTTCTAGCTAACTGTTCCTGTGTAGCTGATCCGGTGCCTCAGAAAGCTTTAGTGGACATGGATGCATAAAGGGAAGGTTTCTTATCTCCACAATTCGCAATTAGCTTTCTTTCCTAATGTTTCCTGCCTTAGTAAGTCTACACCCTCACAAAACTTGAATTAAAAATAGAAATGAAGTTCAGGAATGCTTCCTGAAATGCCTGGAGTTAATCTGTGCTCACAGTACTTCTCATAAGAGGGGATGTCTCTGACCCTCCCTCTGACACCTGGTTGTGGCTGTGGCTAATACTTGAGCTACAGCGGAACACGCAGAAGGAATGCGGGACCCACCACTCCCAAGGTGCCAGAACAACACAAATGCAGTCCACAAACACTTACATTTTTGTGTTAAGTTCCTTATCAACATGAATTCTCATAAATATACTGTGGAAGGCACTTTGTCTCCAGGTTAGGACTGCAGAGAATGAATCCCCAAAGCTGAGCACCAGGGAAACGATAACCAAGTCCTTCTGCAAATCTTGCTGTGACTGAATGAATTTCTTTTAGCAGTTACATCACCTCTGGGTGATGTTTTAATGCAGAGTTTGTCTTACAAGAATAATTTCCATTTCTACATACAGACAAGTCAATTTTAATTAATCCCAGACATACAGATAAACCTGCTAAAGAATGAAGCCATTCCCCGTGTTTGGCAGTCCACTTCCCTGAAGAGTGATTGAACTGTTTGGTGAGAGGCAGAAGCCGGCTGTATACGGGGGAAGCGTACCAAATATTGTGCTACGATAATTAAGCAGGTTTAATGAGCCCAGTATTCTAATTTGACTTAAACTTCAATGCCAGTTTCTTTTGCAAGGTAGCTAAGAGCTTGTGTTAGATACTTAAACATGAATTAGCATGCCCGAAACAAAAGAAGACCTCTGTGCTAGTAAACAAAATGAGTCTGGAGACAAAACCATACGGCAAGCCCCACACCCACGCGGAGAACTTCTCTTCTAGTCCAGAATAGGGTCTTAGCTGTTGGGATGTGATGGGATGGCCTGTGATGTTCCCTGAACTATACCCAAATGCTGTTTGGGAAAGCATCAGGTGACTTAGACCAAAACCACACCAGAGACATACTGACAGCTAAAGAGTATGTGTCACCACAGGACTGGGTCCAGTCCTTGTATAGTTTACAAACGTAGATGTAGTTTATGTATCTAACTTCAGGAAGCCATATTTTCAATTGAATCCATCTGTTAATAGTGTTTCTGCAAATCCACAGTACAAGTACAGGGCTTTGCTGTTTTGAGGTGTTTTATGCTGAGAAGCACGTGCCCAAGACTATTCTACAGCCATCGGTACCTCCAGTCTATGCCCATATTACCAAACTCTCTTACCCTGCAAAACACAACGTCCTCATACAAATTTCTCATTTGGAATGACCTGTGCTAACTCCAAAATTGTGCCCAGGAATTGCCATGTGCTACTTGGCCTGAGTCAAACTGTGCCAAAAAACATTCTAAGAACAATAGAGAGGATCTAGTTCCCACACCCAGGTACGGCTTAATGTATGAATATAGATGTAGCCAGAGAGGCTGCTTTTATCCATATATGTATGCCAGTCCTAGTTACGGGAAATCAAACACTATGCAAGGCAGGCCTTCCTTCAGTGATCTTGGTCCCTATGTTCAATCTCTACAGAAAAACTCTGTTCAATAATTAATTGTATTAAAAAAAAAAAAAAAACAAAAAAAAAACCAGAACATCATGTTTTTCTACACATGGAACTTTCTCTACCCAGGACTTCGAATTAGCAACAACAAAATGACATAATTTGTCTTTTTTAAAGCTAAATATTTGCTTGGACATTAAAAAAATGAATGGTACACATGACATTTATCACAATAAAATATTTTGAATACACTAACATACAAAAAGAACACCTTTAAGATTTGGAGGCTGCAAATCAAAGTCTAATGAAAACCATTGGAAGATTGCTACGTACTTCAGTAGAAGTAGATGCTAGCTCACATTTCCAGCAATGTTAAATTTCCAGTAACTCTATTAGCTAAGTGGGAATTCCTCCAGCCTTGCAGAAATGTGTCTGAGAGCCAAATTCAGTCCAAAGTATTTTTTAAACTATTTTTATAATCATGCCAAAATACCTGGCATGAAAAGAATCAAGATACAGGAACTTCTTACCATGATTATTGACGTTTGTTTAAAATATTATGTACCCTAAGTATTAGAGCAATATACATTGTCTCCGGTTTTGGCATACCCAATTTTGTCTTGAGTTTCTCAATAATTCTAACACTAAAAATACACAGGTTTTAGCCCAAGCCTTTTATATACACCATATCATATCAGCCAAGAGGAAAAAAAATAAAGATATAAATTACAGATTCTGTTTGGCACATTTAGAAATCTTCTGTAATAAACATTGTGGACTGAGAAAGGGGCCTGATCGTCTGGCCCAGTAGAATAAACCAGGTGAGAATTTACAAAATTAAGAGACAAAATTGTGTTGTATAATTGCATCATTGAAAGGTCACTCCTATAATCTACCATAAACCAGATTATAATATACTACAGACTATTATTTCAAACACTGTGTAACCACTACGGGGGTGGTAATCAGTAGTCCACTTTCAAAATAAGAGGGTGTATTGAGTAAATCTTTGAAGCGTCTTTCCTGGCTCTGGCTCTCTTCAAGGGACGGAAAATGCTTCCTAGATGTGCAGACTTCATAATGCTGAAGAATTTTATTGCAGGACAAAACTATAATTTAAAATGAATTTGACAAATTGGACAAGTGGTCTCAAAACATAGGTACAAGTGCAGAATATTACTTTTCAGGAGTAATAATCATTTGCAAAAATACAGGTATGGGAATAACTGAGCATGTACTCTTTCAAAAAAAGCCAATACTAAAGCCAATACTATGATGAAAAATCAGAAGTGCCATGCCAGCAGAGGAAAGCCATAGTGGCATATGTAAACAGGAATATGCCTCTAAAGACATAAGGAAGTAATATTTCTGTTCTACTCTGCTTTGGTAACACATCAGTTAGACAACTGTACCTAATTCAGGTGCCAGCATTACAGCCAAAGCATAACAAAAGCGTTCAGTATAAAAGCTACCCACTACAGTTCCTCCCCTGCGATGCCTTTTTGAGTGTGATATTCAACTGTTTCTATGACCTTAGTTTCTGAGATGTTCGCATGGAAGCTGAAGAGGATGTGAGGAACGCCTACTGTGTCAGTAACATCTTCTTCCGGCCCCTGCTTTTTATTAGTGAGATAAATTGTATAAACATATAAACACTGCTCTCTGTCTTAAGTACTTCTCCAGACTTGAACTGAGTTGCTAATGTACTGCCTTCAACAGGATAGGCTAAATGAAGCAGACCCCAAAATTGCTTTCGTCAGCCTAGAAACCCCAAATCCTCAAAAAACTTTTGTTAGAAAAGTCAATATTAACTAGGTTGCGAGAAGTTCTCCT
Organism: Ibidorhyncha struthersii; assembly: GCA_013398815.1. Classification (NCBI taxonomy): domain Eukaryota; kingdom Metazoa; phylum Chordata; class Aves; order Charadriiformes; family Charadriidae; genus Ibidorhyncha; species Ibidorhyncha struthersii. The sequence continues at coordinate 33,255 of VZSZ01011271.1, read as the reverse complement.
CAGCTGAACTCACTGTTCACCTTAAAAATTTTTTCACTGGTATTTATATTAAAAATAGCAATAAATAAAGAAATAATGCAGCTCCTTTGAATACTGTTTCTGACATGAGGCAGGTTTGTCATTCTGCTTGCCAAATGAGCAGCTTTCTGATGGATTTTTCTTTGTTCGGGGCTCTGAAGCACTCTTGATCCCTGAGGCAGTGATAAGAGACTCCACATTCTTAGTTTTTGTTGCGTAGATCTTTGACAGCTTGCAGAGAGAGGCAGTTACGATGAAAAGCATGTGCCAGCGCACTGAGCACCTCTCTCCACTGTGCTGTCTTGAAGGAGCCATTTCAGACCCCCACGCCGCAGTGTACCCCTTTGTACAAAGGACAGAACCACACTGTGTTGTAAATACAGGTACAAATATTTGTGGCTTCAAACCTTCAGTGATGTCATAAATTTCACTCAACAACAGCCAAGTACCTCAATAAAGGCCAACTTAAGTACTGAAAAGGAAACACACATTCATTCTGTGTTTGAGAAGTAAATACAGGGAAGTGTTAAATTCTCTTCAGGTGAAGAGGAAGATTATTTCCCTCGGCTGCTTTCTCTCTCTCAAGAATTTATAGATGCTTAGCATTTTCCAAGTTTTTGTCCAGTAATAGCATGAGAACTGTAAGTACAGTTCAGCATCATGCACACATCTTCTCTGCTTTGCAGCTGAATATTGCATACAATGGAATCAGTGACCTCTGTCATGGCAGACTATACCAGAATGAAATACGGTTTCATGTGTATTCATTTTCCCTTTCTCTCTTCCTCGGTATTTGAATCAGCATACTAAAAGGACAGATTCTTTCCCTGCACTGCAGTACTTTTGCTAATACATTAGCACGTATACAGTCACCATAGTAATTCTTTTCTCTCCATACCTCTTTTACAGGTAAACATCTCCAGCCAAAAGCATCCAAAACAAAACCAAATCCTGCCCTAAAATTCTCCAAAGTGACTCTGTTCCCATTATGCCTTTTCAAAAGGATGGGCTTGGCAGTATGCCAAGCATGGAAGCTAAAGCTCTGGGATACTTTGAACCAAGTAACTTTTCCGCTCACAAGATCCTGACATATCTGGCAGGGCAATGACCTGAGAAAAGTGTTCCTACTGATAGTGGCCAGAACCTCAATACTGTCTTATGTAAACTGTTCTCACTGGAGCCAGAGAAAATTGTCACTAAACACTTGTCGTTAAAATCCCTAGCAAATTGTAGGGCTCTTCACAGCAAGATGATAATCCACTGATCTTGCAAGTACATGGAATGGCCATAATTTGCACGTTCTGCAGAATGATGAATGGGACTTTCAAAGTAATAAGCAGAGAGGCCCGCTCATATACTTCCTATTTCTTAAAACAAAAAAGAAATGGCAGATGGATGGATATGATGGCAAGTTGCAACCTCACCCACGCACAAATTAGATACCTCACCCCTGCTCGGTGCAATCCCCTGGATCAGTCAGAAAGGGGAAATACTGAGATGCTTTGCAGCGCCCTGAGCTTAACTGTGGCCACACTCAGCCTTCTGCTACACATATAAATCAAATACAGTCGCATACTGGACTGTGTGAGCAAAAGTATACTCAGCAGGTCAAGAGAAGTGGTTATTCTCCTGCACTCAGCCCTTGCGCAGCTGCATCTGTAATACTGCAGTTTCACTTCTGGCCCATAGCACAACAGTGGCAAGGACAAATTGGACCGAGCCCAACAGCAGGTTACTGCACTGGTTAAAGATCTGGAGCAGTTAAGGTACCAAGAGATCCTGAAGGAACCGCATTTGTTTAGCTGGGAGAAGAGAAAGCTGCAGGGAGGACCTAATTTCTGAAAGCGAGTTGATAGAGAAGATGGAGCTAGACCCTTCTCAGAGTTGCACAGTGAAAGGACAAGAAAGGATGCAAGCTGCAATAAAGGAAATTCCTATCACAGATGAGAAAAAAAATCCACAGTGAGGGTAACTTGAACAGGCTGCCCAGAGAAACTGAGCAATCTCCATCCTTGGAGATACTCAGAACTCAGCCCTGAACAAACCCCATCTACCTTCAAAGACAGCTCTGCTGTGAGCAGGAGTTTGAACTAGATAACACGTTAATGTCCTTTTCAAACTGTGTTTTGCCATGAGCATCTGATTCCAAGTATTTACCAAGAAAACAGGCACATGTCTAACAGTCATTTGTCTATTTACTTGCAAAGCAACTACTATAGTAGATCATGAATGTCAATGCACAGGGAGGGAGCAGATCCTGCATGTGGCTCAGGACAAAAGTGTTAGGCCTTGATAGATACTAAAACTCTATGAGTCAGTCATATTTATAACTTAATGTTAACTGAGTTACCATGCAAAATGGCTGAAGTAACAGCAGCAGCCCTTAAAATTAACTAGGACAGGACTGAAGACCAAAAAAGAGCTTTGCAGAACACTCAGGTTTTACAGGCAGAGAAATTTACGGGCAGGGAGCAGCAAGAGATGGGGCCATTCTCTAAAGGAAGATGAGGTGGAAGCCAAGGGTGACTGCCTGTCCAGCCGTGCCCTCATGGACCAGGGCACAGCGCCACAGCGTCTGTGCAGCAGTGCTGGTAACAGGGTGCAAGGACAGTCCCAGAAATAACACGGACAAGAATCAGGTCCATGGTCCATCCAGGGACCATCAGGAGATTAAGGACAAAGACAGTATTGGAGACAAGGCTGTAGCAAAGGTCCAAGACCCTTCCAGGAGGCAGGACCAGAGACATGGCTGGATACAGGTCCATCCACTGCACATCTATTCACTATAATATTAGAAACTGATTGAGATCTTGACTTCTTTTTTCCGTTCCAGCTTGTGCATTGTGGTCACACTTCAAGAGAAATTGAAAATGCTGTCTGGGCCACATGAAGTACACATAGGACAAATTTGTCCAGCTGTCACAGATCTCTCAACTTATTTTAGAATAACTTCAACAATGTTAAATAAGCCTCCCCAGAAACTGGAAATGCTTCATCAATTGCCATACTTAATACCAACAGATTAAACGCTGAGCACCAGCTCTGGCACTGTTGGAAATTTGACTCTTACTGTATCCCCTACACACGTCAAAGGACATTTCACATATGTTAGCAGCATCATTCCTAGTGGTAGAAAGTTCCTTCTGCCCTCCATACTATATATAGATTTTCATAATCATTTGGTTCCTGAATCTGGTTTTCCAAGATGTAAAGGACCTTCACTTATTATTTACTTCCCTGAAATCTGTGAATTTCCATGAAACAGGCTGAAACTCCTATCTTTAGGGATGGTTCCTAGATGTTATGAAATCAGTAACAGCCTCCTCCCAAGACATCCTGAAAAGTGAATATTTGTTAGTATTAGTCTATGCAGAACTCCTGCCATGAAAATAAAGCAGTGCTTCCCACCATGAGATAAAGTTATCGCCGGTAAGGGTGAGCATATGGATAATGAGCTAAGAACTGCTTGAAGTCTCTGCTGGCATTTTAGCAACAGCTTTTGTATCATTTGCTTTCAGCAAAGCTCACAAACCAAACCAAGTTTTCTGTTTTGGCAAATAGGAAAACTTGTTTGTCACTTTCTAGCTACTTAGAGCTCCACTCCGCTGATTACTGTTATTGTTGTTGTTACTGCCCCACAGAGCTGCGTGGCATACCACCATTTTTCATCTTGAAAGGTAGGTATACTACTGATCCGGGGAAGGGAGAAGTCTGTGTTCACAGTGGGCACCAGTGCTCCTGCTGAGTTTCTTCAGGTACCAGAGAGCACACCAGTTCTAGAGTCCCCGCCTGTCACAACTGCACGAGACCATTCATCAGCTGTCAGAAGTATCTTGCCACCGTGTCAGGGAGGAGTGTGTTGATAACAAGCCGGTGTGGCAGGTGTTCCAGCCCCACTATGGATCTCAGCAGTCAGCTGAAACTGCGCCAGAAGCCCTCCCTCCACTGGGAACACTGGTGCTGCTGTTGTGGCTTTTCCTTCTGCGCTTCCAATACATAAACATGACATACATTCACTAAAAGAAAGTTCGCAGCAGTGCAGTTAAATTTAGCTTTCAGTTGTTATGTTTCTCATCAACCAAAACCAACATCTTTTGTACAAAATTATTTTTCACTCATGCATCCTTCGGGCTGCTGTTTTTTCTCAGTGCTAGCACGTTGTCATTCTGTGGTACTGGTACGCTGGAATCCTGATATATACACTCATTTGCAAGAGCACTTGCAGTTTCCTAAGATCAGAACCCAAAGCAAATGGCCAGTACCCAATGAATGACTCACCCTCCACTCTAACCTCCTTTCAACAAGTCCCTTTTCAAAGGGACACTTGTCCTTCTCCGTCGGGATAGCTGCCTTTCCTGTATCCAGCCACTTTCCCCTGCAGCCAAAGGTTGGAGTTATTCTTCAACTTCCTTCCCTACAAAAGAAACACAGTTACCTCAATGCCCATGTCACTCAGCTTTCTGAGTTTCTCTCCTGGTTCCTTAGCAATTACTCCATCAAGTTCAATTTTTTGCCAGTACCATAAAAATCTGTGTTTATCCCTTGGAGAATTTTGTGCTGTTAGCATCAGGGACTGCCTGGAAACCGCAAGTGAAGTCTACAAAAATGAAGCAAATGCAGTATTATTGCAACTAATCTCATAGAATCACAGCAACTACAAAAGACCTTAAGTTCCCCTATTCCACTATCATATACCAAAGCAGGATCACCTGTACCTGGGTTATTCCTGGTAGACATCTCTCTAACCTGTTCTTAGAGTTCTAAGAGATGCCGTGACCTTCCTGAGGCAGCTTTTTCATCCCTTTACTGTTCATACTGTTAAAAAACTTCCATGGTGTGTAACCTGAATTTTCTGATGTAATTTAAGCCCTTACATCTCATTGCATACGTATATCATAGACATAGAGAACGAATCATTTCCTTGATCTTCACTGAAGACCTTTACCTATTTGAAGTTTGACACTCTCTTCCCTGTCTTTTCCCCCTGATAATCCTTTCTTCTTTCATCTAAATAACCCTTGTTTGTTCAGTCTTTCCTTGTAGGTCATGTTTTCCAGACCTCTGATCCTTTTTTCTTGATCTCCGCCTGAATTTCTCCTTTTCTTCTCCCACAAACTGGAAACCTCTGCTTCTGCAGAAACCTCACTAATGCTGTGGTGTGAAGACTAAGGATTACTTAATATGTCTTGCAAGCTGTATTTCTCTTCATCTGGGCATCTTCATCTAAATGAAGTGTATTAAGTATGTACATATCATCTGTGTGTATTAAGTAAGTACGTATCATCTGTGTGTGCAAGCAAGTAGCAGAATAACGAGTCGCTTCCATTGGTTTTCTTACCACGCTCATCATAAAAAATTTCTTCCTTATGTCCGATCTAAATCTACCTTCTTTCAGTTTAAAACCATTATCCCTTGACCTGTCACTACATCCCCCTTTAAATATTGAAAGGCCACAATAAGGTCTCCCCAAATCCTTCTATTCTCCAGGTTGAACAGCCCCAACTCCTCAGCCTTTCTTTACGGAAGACGTGTTCCATCTTTCTGACATTTTTGTGGTCCTCCTCTGGACCTGCTCCAACAGGTCCATGTCTTTCTTGTGCTGAAAGCTCCAGAGCTGCACGCGGTGCTCCAGGTGGGGTCTCACATGAGCAGAGTAGAGGGGCAGAGTCATCTCCCTCGACCTGTTGGCTACAATCACTACAGCTCCAAACAAAATTTAGTGGAATCCACATTTGGCTTAGGCCCTTTATTTCAGTTCATAATAAAGGGAGTTACCTGAACAGATCATTCCCATATGACTAGAAAAATAAGCCCTTAGGATCTGGTAGACCAAAAGAAAAATTACTAATGGGACTAAATAACCAACAGTAATAACAGAAATTTTGGCTGCAGTTGAATACAATTTGCAAAATGAATGCTACAAAAAGACATGTCCTCTATTATTTTTGCCAACTTTTTAATTAAAAAAGTGAATCATACTTCATGTAAATACACCTTCTAATTTTACTGACTCACTGGATTTAGTGAGCAGGAAAAGAAACCCGTTATCTGAAAAGTTAATGGACTTTCACACTCTGGTTTAAGGCCCATGGGCTAGACTTGTTAAAGGAGACTGGAACTTAAACATTTGAAAGCAGGTTCTGGAAATGGGAACTCACATTTTGAATTTATAATATCTATGCAGACAGCTAAATGTTTAGAAAGGTTATTTAGAATTAAATACAATTGCCTACAGCTCATCAGTAGGACTGCATCAGGGTAGATCTTTATAAAAGTCTCCCTTTCTCTGGGGTTGGATCCTTGATGGGGGACCACAGCCATGTTGTACCAGGGATCCACAGCTCAGTACCATCTCCGAAGCACACACATAATTATTTTTCAAATACTAGGCAAGAGTCATTATTTTCTTTCAAAACACAGCCAAAGCAGGAAGGGCTCATAAAGCCAAAGGAAAAGGAAAGGAAAGCCAAATTCAGTTCCTTCCTGCTGCACTGCCTACCATTCCCTGCTGAAGTTGTGCCATTATTCAGCAAAGAGGACACTGATGAAATCACAGAATAAAAAAAACAAGACAGCTGGAACATAGCTTATGCATATTTATATACATGAGTAGACAGAAACGTAAGCAGGAAGATATATGATACATAATGTAATATTTCTAGCAAGAAGCAAGGTATACAGCCTAGTGATTAAAGTCCTTAGATCTAAAAACCTCCTTGGAGTCCAACTTCCAAGAGAGCAATCAGAGTTCACCCAGTGATATTCCCACATGCAGCGGAGAACCAGTGCTAGCAGGAAGGACTTAAACCCAGGACTCACACTCCCTTACTCCAAGTGCCTTAATCACTGAATGAAGAACATGTCCATGGCTAAGAAAGCCATTTCCAATTCTGGGGAGCAAGCGACTCTCCACAGACAAAAATTTTAAAAATATGTATTTTTAGGTAGTTTCACCAAGAAGCATTAATTTAATGTAACTCGACATATGTGTATCAACACAAACTGTCCCAAAAGCTAATTCAAGAGATTTCCACGTCATATTGACTCTTCATCAAAGGTGGAGGCCATGTCTTTTTGTATGCTGGAAGAAAAGGAGAGTTATCATGATGTGTACAGCTACACGGTATCTTTATACTCTTCCGTGGACCTTGCGGCTAATTGTCATTCATAAATATTACTCATGAAAACATTCAAAATACCTAAAACAGAATCGGTGGAAGTTTGATTTAGACTTAAAGCCGAGCATGGGGGAAAGTCCTATATTTCCTGCTAAGGAGGAAAAAGGAACTGCTGTTTTTCCCACAGAGCACTGAGTGAAAGGTGGCTTTGAAAGAAATGACTGCATGCCCTTCACAGAGAGACCTCTTTCACTGATCAACTAATGTGGGGTTTTTTTCCTGGTAGATTGAAGTTTGATGATATTGTATCTCTGTCTCACTGTGAAAAAATCAGTTCCTGGATATAGGTTTTTTAGAATGATGAGAAGATAGTCAGTTTCTCTTAAACTATTATATTCATAACTGGAATGTAAAATATGTTCTGATATACATCTGCCTGCCCCCACATATTTTCAAGAAAACTTATGGCAGGTAAAAATAACAGCATATCCATTACAATGTAATTTTCCATTTTAATGGTGATTTTCTGTTATAAAATTATTATCTTTTTGAAAATTTTCTGTTTGAAAAATAAATTTAAAACCTGCAATCACCAGAAATATCAGTTAACAACTTAATTAACTGGCTAAAATACTGAAATTGTGAGAGAAAAGTACAGGTTAGAGGAATAAAACTTGGTTACAGGAAAGGATATTTATCGTTAAGGAACTGGACTGAGACTAAGAATTAAGAGTTTTGAACTTGTTTCTGTTACCATCTTGGTGTAGCTTTCAGCAAGTCACTTTATCTTTTCTAGTTACATTTCATTGGTAAAATGGGAATAAAAGCATTTCCCTCCTTTATAGGAGTATTAATGAGGATATGCATGTTGGTGAAGGCTATTATGGTACTGAGTGATATAGAAAAGATTTCAAGTAATTAAAACAAAATTTGCATTTATTTTCTTCCTTTCGTCTAATGTTTAATAGCTCAGTTATCAGCAACAGAATATTTGTCAACAAGTGAGATAATGACCTAGCAACCAGAGATTTAGAGAAACAGTTTAAATTCCACATTCTGTCTCTGCATTTGCACGCTCAATACTTTATAGTAGCTCCGCCACAGAAAAGTGACTGACGAACAAAGGAAAAGGTTTTTTTTAGTAAAGTTCTTCTCTGTTTCCGAGGAAAGCATTACCTTTTCTGAATACTGAATTTGCAGGGAACACAGACCTGACATGGAATTTATTTGCCTGAGTTAACTCAACGACTGGCAGGCTGTTAGCGTATGTTTGGCTTCCTACAGCACTTGTGCTGCTGCATGTGAGTTAAGTGTAACCGTGCTCTACTCGTCAAAGGCTGTAATAGAACAAGTTGCAGCGCAGAAAGCAGACATATAAAGCCACCAGCAAGAAGCTGAAAAACGTAACCCCATAACCCCATTGCTAAGGGATACTCCTCAGCTGGAACTCAGTTACACCCTTTGGGGAGACAAAGTACAGAAAAGTGAAGGTAAAGATGAAAGATGGTGTGAAGATGCCTTTACCTTTAGCTAGGTCTGAACTACTCGGTAATGAATGCAGTTCTCAACATCCACCAGAGCATCCAAAAGATGCTGAAACTAATGATTTCGTTATTTCTCAGCCTTCAGTAGACAAGATGCAATGTAGCTGTATATATTGTGAGAACGCGCCTTTTATTCCAGAAAAGCGCTCTTCCCCTCCTCTCTGCCCTAACCTGACTGCCAGCATTTGTAGAAGGTTCTGCACTGAAGATTACTTGGTTTTCTCACTCTTTTTTTTTTTTTTTTATGTTTGAAAAAAGGTAGAAGGTATTGACCAGAACCTGGATTTCACAGTTCTTGAATTTTTATATGGCTACATTCAGATGGGATCCTTCTCTTGGACTTCTGATTTCAGAAATTAAATGGGTGATGTTTAATGGCTTACTGGGTAATGGCAAAAAGTTTGGTTGATAACCTGCTTCACAACGATATAAAATCTCCACATGCTGTGAATTCACTTCTCATTTTCAGCTCACACTGTCACATTAAAAAACCAAAACAAAACAGCAAAATATGGAAATCGTCACTAATAATGCACGACATCCTGTGTTCAGATGTCTCTGAACTAGGTAAAAAAAATATGCAGATCTCAACCCCCTCACGGATATGCTAACAGAAGCAAAAATCTTTGTTAACTCAGAGTTTATACAAGAAAATGGAATCAAGACTCTGACAGTAGACATTGTATAATTTAAGACTGGTAATTGATATACTCCATCGTCAATGTTATTTCTGTTATCCTATATTTTTCAACACTTTTCTATAAAGTACAAGCTGACAGATTTTCACTGTGACTTCTACAAATGAAAGTCCCCAGAGACTTGGCTCCTGAACCATCTCTTATACTAAGAAACACTGCTTGGATTTTGCTTTCCTCATCTTTATTTGTAGTGGTAGGAAGCCTTTAGCAAACAGGTGGGTCTTGTCGTCTGCTCCGAAGGCAATCTCACCATGGCTGTGTCTAACCTCTTTTGGCTTCTCTGAATCACACCACAAGAAGATTTAGAAAAATGCTCTGAAAATACTATTAGAGTATATAGTACTAGTATATACTATATATACTACTATACTAGTGGAGTATATACCATGCTGGCAGTTACAGTAAGCAATAGCTCAACAGTGCAAACAGCATGAAGAAAACAACGTCCTCCTATTTTTGTGACATATCTGAGGCTGTGAGAGCAAGGAAGGGAATAAAGCTTCTTTTAAAGGAGCTTTAAGATTTTTTCTTAATGGAAGAGCCTGGGTGCACCAAGATGAAACCACAGACTGAGCATCAGAGCAATCCTGTCTATGAGAGTGTACAATAAAAATCCTGCAATAATCAAGCTACTTTTGTGCTGGGACTCCTCTCACGGAAAAGAGTGCTAGCCACAGCAAATGTCGCCTCGAGTAACAAGAACTACCAAGAGAGTGATATATCTGTTTCCACATCATGTGGATAACATTATTGAGCTCTCTTGTATGTCTGCTTTAGTACAATGTTTAATTACATATCACATACAGCTCCTCCCAAGCTGCGCTGAGGATCAAATCAAGGCAGCGTGCTGAAGGAGGCTCTTATCCGTAGCAGTCTAATTTCCTGAGGCAATAAGAAGTTCTCTAGTGAATGAGGCAGGGTACCTCTGGAACAAAAAAGTTGATTTCAGGCTTAAGGCAACTGAATCTTTTGCTCATCCTTTTTGCTTCCAGCCTCCCAGCAATTGTTTTCTGTCTTTGTTTCTTCCACAGAATTCCTGTGTGATGTCAGGCTCCCTCTTAGCTAAGTATTTTACAGATGATCACTATGTTCTTGTTTTCTGTCTTTCTTAAGAGCTGGAGGCTTGACAAAAGCCCTAAATGCCCCTTTGTCCCATCCTAAGCCAATCAATTTGGAAGACCTGCCTCAAAGGCATGAGAACTTTATACCTGAAGAGAAAAAAAGGCTGTCGGTAAGTTTTAACTTGAGAAAACAACCGTATTTCTCTTTTACTTTAATCTTAGTAAAAAAAATCCTGGTTTTCACTGAAAATTTCCAAACAAACAAAAATTAGGAGGAGCGCCTGATACTCATGCTATGACTGTATTAGTAAATAAAATACTCCAGAGACGGTTCTCTACCACTGAGTAGCCAAGTATCACAATAAGGTTTGCAGGCATACTGCTAAATTTTCTTACTTCCCAAAACAGCATGGCCACAGCCTGACTGTCTCCCTGGCTTGTGCTGACCGAACTATGCCCAGGCACCAGCTGGGAGACTGTTGATTTGCATGGGACAAAATTTTGGTATGATGCAGGCTAACAATTAGCAGTATTGGCAGTCAAGCACCCTGGCTGTGTTTAGCCTCATTGTGTAAACATAGTCTCCAAGTTTCATAGAATTCACAGAATCATCTAGGTTGGAAGGGACCTTTAAGATCATCACATCCAACCATCATCCTAACACTGCCAAAACCACCACTAAACCATGTCCCCCAACACCACATCTACCTGTCTTTTAAATACCTGCAGGGATGGTGACTCCACCATTTCCGTGGGCAGCCTGGTCCAATGCTTGATAACCCATTCTGTGAAGAACTTCTTCCTAATATCCAATCTAAACCTTCCCTGGCATAACTTGAGGCCATTCCTCTTGTCCTTGTTACCTGGGAAAAGAAACAGACCCTCATGTCGCTACAACCTCCTTACAGGTAGCTGTAGAGAGCGATAAGGTCTCCCCCGAGTCTCCTTTTCTCCAGGCTAAACAACCACAGTTCCCTCAGCTGCTCCTCGTAAGACTTGTTCTCCAGACCCCTCACCAGCTCCGTTGCCTTTCTCTGGACATGCTCCAGCACCTCAATCTTTCTTGTAGTGAGGGGCCCAGAAGTGAATATAGTACCCGAGGTGGGGCCTCACCAGTGCCGAGTTTCAGCTCTAATGGGTTTAAGTATTAACATTATTAACAACTGAGAATAGCATCTGATCATGGAAGTATGATACATCTGTAAAAACAGGCAGAGATGCAAGTACTGGTCATCCTCCCTGAGTTACTTCTTCTTTAGGGGCTTTTTTCAAATGGCAGTTTCATATATTCTTTTCATGAAGTTGCCATATGAGTTTTATAACTTTTGTTTGAAGCACTCTGGGATCAGGTCATTCGTTATTTCTATTTTATCCAGGTATTAAAGAAAGGAAACATATATGAATTTTTGTAAGTAAAACAGTTTGAAGTCTGCCTTCCTATGACAATATCATCCACAGTGCCGTGGATGATTTACATTGATTCCACATTTTTAGTTAATTACCAGTATAAGTAGAAGGATTTATTCCATGAAATGACAGTAAAGCTGTATTTGTATTAAGTACTTGATTAAATCTCCTTCTGAAACATTTGGTGTTTAGACATGGTAATAACAGGATAGCAGATTTTAGCATTGTTTAAGCATTGTAATTCTGCTGTTGCTGTTCTTAATACACAAACTGTGCTAACCTACCATAATAAAAATACCACACACCTAGACAGCACTTTTCCCTGTGAAGGATGCCTAAATATTTTACAAACTATCCATCATTCTTCACTACAGATACAAAGGCTTTCTGGAATTGCCTCTGGCATGTGATTAATGGCAACAGCTCAAGTCAGTCTGAGTCAGGAAATAATTTCATACTACACAAAATGGGCAACAGTTTACATATCCAGGGTAAAGTTATCTGAATTAAGAGTCCAAGGCAGTCATTTGAGCAAGTATTTCAGCACTTTCAGAAAAGGGCATGGATTATTTCACAAGTAAAAGTTTTTAGGACCACACTTTTTATCACACATTCCTCTTTGCTGACACAACAGCCCTCCTCTCATTTTGAGGCTGTCATTAATTGTTAATTCCTGGGCTATGTTATCACTTCTGGGTTGGATAGTACACACACCTAATACCTGGACAAATGGCTGCTGGAGCTGCAGTGTTGTCTGATTCATCTGGCTGACAGCAGGATCAGACTTGCACAATCACCAGCACTATCTACAAGACTCTGTTCTCTACGCTATGTGCTGGATGGATGTAAACAACTTGGTTGCTGCGAGTTGTTAATAACACAGTCTGAAGTGACTTGTAGCAGCTACAAAACAAAGTTACTGAAAAAGATAATATTACTTTAGAGAAATGTTTGGGTTTTTTTTTAAATTAGAATTTAAAACTTGTAAAGACAATTCCTAAAGGGTGTAACACACTTGACACCTAAATTTCCTTACGCTAACACTTTTATGGGCAGATTTCATAATGCATATGGTAAGTGACATTATTAAGAAAGCACATATGAAAGTTATTCCAGAGAAAAGGCAACTTTCAAGCAGAATACTTATGCTAGATCAAGCCATTTGATGGTGGCCCACAGAAGTTCAAGTAACTTAAACAAGGAGACAATGGCTAAATGAAAAAGAAGATGTGACATTGCACATATGATAAATGTGAGCAGTGATAGCTTCAAAGAGGATAGTTATACAGGTGGCTAAAAACAAATAATTGATTAAGGAAAAACAGTATGACATCTTTCCATTGTGAAAGTGGATGTGGGATACCGCATATAACTTTAATGAAAAATCTGGGACTACATTTATGATTTTAAAAAAAATCCCACTAATAACTATAAGTTGTTTTCTGAGGACATCAAGCTACTGAGATATGGTATTTGTATGTAAACAAACTGTGCAGTTTTTCTTCCTAAGTATCTGCATAAGCTCATGTCTGCAAATCAAGTGAAAGTCTACTAACAATACAGAAAACTCATTTTTGTTTCCAGATGAGAGAACACGGAGCGACGTTTAGCTGAGACATCAGACACCACAACAATTAACAGCATCATTTCAGAGCTCACTGAATCCGGATAACATCTTACTAGATCTCTTTTATGCTTACTTCTGAGTGAGGCTACGTGCAACATATTATACTGTTTCTCTCTTCAAGTTACTTTAGTTCATTTCACGCTCAAGTATGCAAATGTTCTCCATAATCTACAAAGCTTCAGGCCTGATTCTTCAAGGCCTTTCACTTTTATAGCAATAATTCACTTCATGGACAACAGAATAATAACAGATGACACCACAGCCTTGGAGCCTTTTCTGTGCTAGGCCAGACACTATGCTAACCTGTGCTACCTGATCTTGGCTTCTGGGGACGACTGATTACTTGAGGACTACTAGAATGCACAGGGCTCTCATCATATCCCATACACATCGCAAATTTGCCTTCTAATCCAGAATTGCCAAGAAGCTTATCACGTTCAGAGGGAGACAGAAGACCAAGTTATTCAGTAGAATAAGAGACATTTTCTAAAACTCAACTAAAATCATCACCCCAGCCTGGTAAGTGAGTTTGATGCCAAGGGAACCTCCCCCGTGACATTTCTGGCCTGCTTCTTCCTCACACGCCATTAAGTAGAGTTACTCCTGACTTACTCCAGCGGTGACCTAGAGAAGCATGCCTTTTGACTCCTAATTCACCTGGTTTAGAAACTATCAACCAAGGTCATCCAGCTGATCTTAACCAATGAGAAAGTAACTGAAGCAAAAGAAGTTTCACAGGCAGTCCAGCTGAGAATGACTTCGTAGTCAATACTCACAAGCAAATAGAGTGCTAATAGGGAGTGTAAGTGAAATCGTTCCATTTCAAATATACATTGGAAGCAGATGCTACTCAGCAGTTTTCATCCTGCCAAGGGCAACAGGGGTACAGCTCGAGAGCAGATGTTACGTTTTGTCTCCTCTGCACGGACCTGCCCTCTCAACACTAAACCCTCTATTCTCAACCAGTTGAATCTGTGCAAAGAAAGAGCCCTTTGAGGAACACCAGCAAAACTTCCACAAAACAAATGCTCCTTATGTCCCACCTCCTCAGTTTGGAATTTAACCTCAAGGATTGGTTCCTCAATGCACGGCAGTACATTTGGTTCCATGATATAGCTAATTAGACAATTTGACATTAAGACAGTGTCTTAATCTTCTTGTGCCTTAACATCCTTCAACAGTTCAAGCATGAGGTGTTTGGTTTTACATCTATTTTACTTCCAAATCATCATAGTGTAAGCTTTAGTCAGATGTGTAAAAAAATACCTGTGATACTGCCAAAATATTTTCCTCATTTCACCATAAATATTATAGTCCAAGCCCTTAGGTCCCAACATGTAGTCTTGACAAGCGAGTTATACCCTGCCCCATTTCGGTACTGGAATATTCTCTGCAAGTTGCAGAGCAACAATGAAATGCCTCATACTGCTGTGCAACTAAAGGCCTCAAATAAGGCAGGTACATTAGTTAGTATATGATAAAATCCCCATGATTTCTGAGGGATTTGCATGTTTTTTACGTCAAGCATGTTTTTTTTTGAATCATTGTCCTTTGAGATGTACTCGCCTAAGAGTTAAAGTATCGCCTACACCAAAGAAGAGGGTAGCCTATGTAGACATGTATTCAACAGGTCTGCTCTTGTTCAACCTGAAAATCTCCTCCTCTGCAGACACAGAAAAGTTTCTGGAACGTAGCTTTGCAGAGCCCAGGAGAGTCTTCCTGCTATTCCCAGACATCCTTGATTCTCTTCTTTCCCTGAGCGAAAGGAACTGGGGAAGTTCCTGGAGAAAAGGAGGCTGGGGGGAGACCTTATCACTCTCTACAAGTACCTGAAAGGAGGTTGTAGAGAGATGGGGACTGAACTATTCTCCTTAGTGACAAGTGAGAGGATGAGAGGAAATGGGTTCAAGTTATGTCAAGCAAGGTTTAGATTGGATTTTTCCAATCCAAAAAAAATCCAAAAAATTTTTCACTGAAAGGGTTATGCAACATTGGAATAGGCTGCCCAGGGAGGTGGTGGATTCCCCATCCCTGGAGGTATTTAAAAAAAGGGTAGACGTGGTACTTGGGGATATGGTTTAGAAGTGGTTTTTGTCAGGTTAGGTTAATGGTTGGACTCGGTGATCTTAAAGGTCCCTTCCAACTTCAACAATCCTATGATTCTATGATCATCTGAGCTTTACCTGGCATCTTCTGCTCTTGCTGGCTGTCTCAGGAAAGGCGAGTGCACAGAGTCTGTGTTATATGCAGATACGTTATTCACCAGACAGGGACAATAAAATTGTTCATATCTGAAAGAGGACAGAAAATAAGCAGGTATTATCATTCAGAATCAGACGGAGATATGTCCTGAAATACAAAGGCTCACATTAGGGTTTTTTTCCTCTCTGTGCACTGTTGCCACCAAGAAGCTTACAATATTTTATAATTACCTCCTAAGGATGGAAAAGAAAGGCATTTTCAGGAAGCAGACATGACTACAAAGTCATTTTTACAGGCTTTGGAAACTACATTTTGAAAAACGATAATAATAACAATGCCATTTTTAAAGATAAAAGTAGATCCAAGGACAGTCCTGGGAAGGCAGGGTTGACACACCACGTGTTTCGCTGGATTCAGATTATGAATGCTTTGAATATGAATAAATGCTTATAAGAGTTAAGAATGATTATTGCTGCACATTCATAAAGAAGTCCCTTCCTTCTCAACGGTACTAATAGCATCTGCAGTGCTGAGACTCATAAAGCATTACTGTTGGCTTTCAGGATGATTCATAGGCCTATTTTAACAGAGAGAGGTATCTTACATAGCATTGGGAGTCAGCAGTTCCTCCCTTCTGATCTGGGCTCTGATACAAAATTTTCTTTATAGCCTTGAGCAGTTCATTTAATCTTTCTGCCTCATACTCCACATCTGTGAAATATGAAGTTACCATATTCAGCTTCAGTAAAGAAAGGTCATTGTTTCTCTCCTCCGAAAATATTTCCCTTAGGACATACCTCACCTCAAAGTCACATGAGAACTGAAAGTTATCCTGTGGATTTTGAACCTTTGAGGCTGGCTTAAAAGGTGGCCTGTGCTTGATGCTACAGAATTTCTCCCCACAGAAATACCTACTGGTGAGCTCAGAACCTGAATCCTGGATACACACACTATCTGACCGTAGCACAGACCTGAATATAGATAATGTGGATGCTCAGTGAGCTTCTGCTTGAAGGTGGAAGGAAGAGTACACTTAAAAGACAACATGGACACAGCTCTCGCAGCTGGGAATAGGGCCTCATTGCCCAAATCTCTGCTCCACTGTATGATTTCACATAAAGTTAAAAAAAAAAAAAATAGCAGGCCTCTGTCTCAGCCATGAGCACTGCTGTGGTTTAGTCCTGCAGAAAACTCTGCAGCATGCTAATTCAGTCAATGCCCACTTCATTTTACAGGAAACTCGTCCATAGCCCAAAATAATATCCTACTAAACAAATAGGATGTTTTTTTCTTTCAAAATAGTAGCAGTATTAAAAGGATAGCTCCATAGCCCAGAAGAATATTCTACAAAATAAATGAGATTTTTTCTTTCAAAATGGTAGCAATACGAAAAGTATACATTTGTGACTAATTTAAGAATTTTACTCCACATTTTGTTAATCCTTAAATACTCAGTTCTTCTAGTCCTTAAAGGTCCAAAGCTCACCGTTACTGTAGAAATCATATTATGGTATCACAGAACTAATGACTCCTCAGCACTCATGGGATGTTGACAAGATACAGGATGCTCCATAAATGCAACACTGGGAACCTGGCAAGTTCAAATCAGAGCGTACTGGGTCTGGCTGAGATGGAGATATTTATCCTAAAAATCACCAGAGTGAGAAAGATATTAGATATTCAGAAAAAATATCCTAAACCAATGAGCAGTGAGGATTAGGGAAGTGTCCCTGAGCAGCTGGGCAGTCCTATACCGATGTATCCATGCTATTGTCCCAGCACGGTATCTCAAGTGCATCAGGAAAGGCAAAGGAACCATCAGCATCAAAAATTCACATCCTTCTGTTCCTCTGCACTGGCTAATGACATCAACCAAACCAAAAGGTTTAGACTATTGTGAAAGGAGGAATGCAGCTGCAATCTCTCATCCAAAAGTAACACCACAATTTCAACTCTCTGCAGTCTTTCAGTCTTTTTTTTTTTTTAATTAAATGAGTCATACAACATAGTGTCTACTACCCCCTGTGGGAGAGCTAGAAATGAAAATTTGATTCGTAAATTCTACAAATGTATTTCACCATAAAACCAAACGGCTCTCAAGCTCCTTGCATACGGTGATTTGCTCAGGAAAGGAGGAGGAGCAAAGGAGTGGAGCCCTTGACCTTAAGACCCTCTGTAATCATCCAGTCAGTAAAAGCTACATTTAGCCTTTGTTCAGATTGATGAAACTCCAATAAATACTCTTTCATGGCAGGGCAGAATAATTATAACCTTTTCTATTAGATTTAGATCAGTTTCTCTAGGTCCTATACCTCGATAGCAAAAACATATGGTACTCTAAACACGCTCTATTTTTTTCTAATTTTATGCAAAATCTATTCTAAAAAACAATCTCTGTGATTCTCTTTCATTCAATTCCTTGAGTAATATTTATTTTTACTGGTTGAGAAACCACTATTTCTAATGTATACTGTTGCCATCTAGTGTCAAAAAAAAGCGGTGTATTTAAAGTTCCATTTCGCATTTTTATGAGGTTAAGCACGTACTTGTATGTCTCCACTAATCTTTAAATTAGTTTGATTCTCTTCTGTATCCATTCTCTTCACTTTATTGACCATTTGTGATAAAGGCCACCCAGCTTCTACCATGCCTACTGCGTAAATTCTCCAAGGTCAGCGAGTGGGAATCAGTGCTCTGATTTCAATTCTGTTGGGCTACCTAGTCATGGTCAGCAGCTGGGAACTATGGTGGGAACTGAAATTGTTTCCCCAAAGCTGGCAGGAATATGGGATGTCCCGTGGGAAAATTAAAGATGATCATAGAGGGAGTGAATCTCACCTAACTAGACATTATTTACAATTTACCTTTTAGCCTCCATCTCCAGTCATTGGAAAGACACAAGCACGCTCAGGAAACAATTCATCTCATCCTAAAAAGTGTAAACCAAGTCAAATTATGGATGTGCCTTAAAATTGCCTATTCCTTCCCCCTGAGTATATAGCCAGCATCAGGTAGTGAGCTCAGGTGGAGATATTTAAACTAGAGATGGCCAAAGTCAGATGAGATGAATACTACCTTAACTCGCTCTCATGGGGTCTGAAAAGAATTTACTAACTGTCCAAATTTGGACTTAAGCCTGTCATTTAAATAGCCCTGTTCAGAATATTCCTTATGAGTGGTAATGAGATTTTCAAGTTACGTGCTCACTGAGGGCATCTAGTACCCTCTAAATCTTTTCTAATCATTTCAAGAGAGGTCTACAGAACACTGGAGGAAGAAGGACAATTTGATTCCATAACTGATTAAAGCAAAGATACAGCAAAGCTGCCAAGACAATCCCTTTAGATCTGGAGCCCCAAACCTCAATACAACGCAATAATTAATCCTAATGGCAAGCAACTGGAGAATAGAGATCCAGTTGCGGCATTTTCCTGCAGTATTTAGACAGACAGCTGAAAGGTTTTTACTTTTGTTGGTGGTTTGGGTTTTTTTAAAGCCAACATTTTTCATAGAATTGAATCTATATTAAAAGAGGAATTTTGGCTCACCCTAGTCCACTGGAGTCTTGCCACTGATTTCAGTGTGACCAGGACTGCATTCTGTGTTACCGCTGCCCAGTCTTTCAAGTAGCTAAACCTTATGGAGGACAGTGATACATGAAGGAGCATATGAGGTGAAAGCTTAAGCCAAAAAAGAGAGTGTCTTGGAAAGAGTAAGATTCAAGAAATGTGCAACTTTTTCCTCTCTTTTCTGTCAAGTGTTCCTGTCTATTAAACATACACTCCCAGGTCTCGTAATTCCTGTGACTCTCCCCACATGTGTTTAAATTTCGGTTAACATAGTTCTGCTTCCATATGGCACAGCAGTGGCACTTAGTTGCTGTGATTAACTCTAAGCACTGGCTGAGAAGGTAAATGAAAAGGCATGCTTTCTGCTGAAGCGATTTGTCAGTGAAGTACTGCAAGCCATATGTTTCTCTATCTTCTTCCAAATATTTGTGCTGATGTTGCTAGAAGGCGATTTCATCCAAGGAAAAGGAGATACATGATAGATTGTGCTGTGATAGATCAGTGAAAGTCTACAGTACTTGCCTAATGCATTTTCGTCTTCTGAACTCAGGGCTTTACAGCCACTGAACTGCTCCTGCTACTAGAATTCATCAGACTATTCCGCTCACCACCAGAACTGCCAGTTTGTGGGGCCCATTACGTTCTTGCAGTGTTGGAAGCTGTAAAGATTTGCTAACGTCTACCTCCTGATGGACTGTAGGCTCAAACCATGCATATAATAAATAAAATTGTAAAAAAAAAACAAATCAGATCAGTGGCTGGTACTGCATTAAATTAAACGGACAGCCTCAAGTAAGGGCAAATAATTTCAAACTGGTTTTAATGCAGTAACTTTTCCAACATGAAAATAAAATAAATTCTCCAGGCTGGCACAGACTTATTTGAAAAACCCTGTCTTTATCTCTTTATGTCTATAATTAACCTGCTGCCTCTCTTTCTACTCACTTATATCAGCTAGGATACAATAAATGGTGAGGATAAGGATGCACTGGTCTTAGGTAAGGAGGATAAAAACCATACAGAGCACTCCGTTACCTGTCTCGTTCCTCCTTCTTTACCCACAGGAAGGTTCTGCCAACTTCTGGATTTGCGTTACGAGCAAATATGCAGGCGGTTCAACTCCCTTGGCACTGAAGAAGGCTGCTGGACCAGAACATTCCAAGTACAAGGCAAGTACAAGGCTTTGAACCAGGTCCCAGGAAAATCATGCCACATTGCTAGCCATATTGACTAATCAGAGCACAATTACAGGTGAAAATGGCCTTCAGCATCCTCTTGGGAAAGGCACTGGACTTAAGACAGCGTTCTCAGTGCTAATTTACTTTCTGCGATCCCACAAAAAGTACTAAGAGCTGAATGTTCTAAAAGTGCAGCAGCTGCAGGAGCCACGGGATGTGATTGAGGCTGCACTGAGAAATAGATGCGAGCTATTTTGAAAGTATACAGCCTAAATCGTGTACCCATATCCCCAAGCACTGGCCTCCACAGCCCGGGGGTTCCACTGATTCTGGGTGCAGATATTTTGGCAAATAGCTTTTCCAGGTGACAGAACCATAATGTTATGGAATAACATAGCCTGTATTCAAGAGACGCTGCTGCTCCTTCTTAACTTCTTACACAACAGCAGCATCTTGGGGCTAGTCTTCACCCTGCCAAATTCTGACTGAAGTTACTGAGCCCAGTTCATCTCACGGATGTAATTGCAGCAGCACTGCTTTATTCCAGTTACTGCCATGAGATTAACACTCCCTAAAACAGGTAGTTTCCATAACAAGCATGGAAGTGACTACCAAAGGAATAAGCATCCAAAATGGTAGTTATATCCAGATGAAACTTCATCTGTCACTAAAGGAACTCAACCTCGTCCAGCTTTAATGGTTGAAAAACCGCTTTTCCCCCGACCCTCATACCTCTACTATGCCAAATACATTTTGTACAGATTCCAACTCTGGAGCTGAAAGATCTAGTATCTAAGTTATAAATTACTTCTTCCCTCGTATTTTTTATTTAATTAAATGAATAAAATATAAGTGTGCTATAAAATAGAGACACAAAAATAGCACATGGCATGCATTTACAGTTTAGAACTGTCAGCAAATTTAATCAGGAAATGATCTCCTTAATATAAATGAATACAGGAAAGCGATTAACTGTTTTTAATTTAGCAACAACAAATTGTAGTATCTCTCAGACAGGTAAGTCAGAATGATGTGCTAACTTTAATGATCAATAGGTAACTGCTGCATCCTCCTGAAGCTGAAGAATTAATTTAAGGGTAGATGTTAACAGCAACAATTAATTACTAGTACAATCATAAATACCTTTTTTTTTAAGCATATTGATTTAAATGTGATGAAGATCCCATAGAACAGAATTCTACGGGGTGCAATCCTGCTGCCATTACCTATGAAAAATTCCTTTCAGTTTCAGTAGTTTTCACAACTGGTGGCATCACAGAACCGGACCTTTGTAACAATCACTGAATATAAAGGATCTGACTGGGCCATCTTTAAACAAGTTAGCTATATCTTCAAACAAGTTAGCTATATCTCCAAACAAACTGGCTACATCCTGACTGTACTTTACAGAGTGCTCCAAATTCCAGTTCGTCCCAAAGACCTGCTGCCAGTGACTAGGAGTGACTACTAACCTCCCCCATTACGTGAATTCTTCAGCTTTGGGAAGGGGAAACAATTACCTATAGACCATGAGAGATAGCACATCTTTCCAATTTACATGCTGCCCTGACATGCAGCATGCATTCTGGTTGTTTTCTACGAAGGATCCTTAGGAGTTCTCCTTTGCTGTCTTTTTGCAAGAGCAGCTGGAACATCCAGAGCCTGCAGATCGCCCGATCCACACAGCAAGTGATGCGCTCTGCGGGATGCTTTAAGCACTGTACGCACCCAAAGTTTCCTCTGGGGGATACTAGTGGCATACACCAGAGAGATCTGAGACACCTGTTATATTATGTCAGATGTAAAAGAATGCTATTTTGCCCTAAAATTCATTTTCCAGATGTTTAATATGACAGTGTGGATGCAGTCATTGGGTACCATTTTGTTTTCTCAAAGAATCCCCAGGATGATCTAGATGCTAAATACCGTTATCTTCTAAAGAGCAGAGAATGACCACCATCCGGGGAGACAATACTGGTCCAGGACAGCCTTTTTTCTCAGGTCAGAACTGGGAAGAACAAAAACCTCCACAGAACCCAGAAACCAGCTGAAAGGAGACAGGCCACCAGCCCACAGCTGTCTGCTGTGCGTGCAAGTGCTTTGGTTTTCTACTGAGGAGCAGTGTGGGACATACACTGTCTGAAACCTAAAAAGTCAAAGTAGGAAGAAGGAAGGAGGAGAAAAGGAAGAAAAAAAAAAAGAGAACCAAGGAAATGTGGTTCCTGTTCCATTCTCAGAGTTTTAAAGACATTTACTTATCCTTTGGGTACAGACAATGTGCCAGGGCACATTGCTTGCTCATGGTCATCCTGTTGTCCACCAGGACTCCCGGGTCCCTTTCCACAGAGCTGCTCTCCAGGAGGTCGGCCCCCAACCTGTAGAGCAGCTCTGTGGAAAGGGACCCGGGAGTCCTGGTGGACAACA